>JAQFYB010004554.1:0-15998 GCA_034694085.1 Pogonognathellus longicornis
TTCTTAAAGGTTTGTTTTGTTTATTGTTCTTTACACGGCGTTTACTCAGTTGTAAAGCATTGCCGACTTTACCCTATTATGCTAAAACAAACACATATTATCATATAATAAGTATTACAGTGTATGCAGAAGTTTACTGCAATTCTAGTGAAGGTTCTAGTAGAGGAGCAGATAGTTATAATATAACCTAGAATGATAAAGTCACTATAGTGAGTTTCTATTGAAATAGGCACATATAATGGATTTCAAATTCGTTTTTACCTCATTTTACTCCATGAGACATTTTTTAAAGTGACTCCCCAAATGAGGGGTAGAGTAGATTTAGAATTTTTAAATATTCTTGATATCATTTAGAGTCGACCTATACCCCATTTCTATTTAACCGGATTTATAATAGCTCATTTACCTTTAGCCATATGCAGTTGAAAATGTGACTAAAATGCAAACTTTGACCTTAAATAATAGGGTGACCCAAGCTTCACTGGGACACCATTCCCTACTCAAACTAGGTCAGGAAATATGCAGCAATCACATACTAAAGTTTGGAAAGTTTTCTGGGTCAACAAAATTCCCATGTATTCCGTGCATCCCTCTTTTATTTTATTTTATCTTTTACGCTTAGAAGTTCTTCTTAGGTATATTTAAATCATAAAACTCAATTACGAGAATATGGGACTTCAGTCCCCTAAGCCCCCCTAAATGCGCCACTGTATATATGGCTTGTGCCATATACGAGAGGAGTGTAGATAGTAGATAGTGTAGAATGGGGAGAGAAATAACGGTTGAAAAATAAAAAGTATCCGTCCTTTGGAATGTGTGATAAGAAATTAGACTAGATAGGTAAAAATGAACTGTTGTAGAATTACAATTTGCAATACAATTATTGTTGTACTGCTACACAGCCTTTCTGTACCTGCATAAAATGATTTACAATTTATCGGTTTTGTTAGGATTACTAAGGTTTGGTACGTTGCCCTCACGCTATTAACATTTTAATATGCACATAATAAAACGTATGTAGGTAGTAGAGACGTAAAAATCCTCTTTATTTTGGAACCAAACCGAAACCGAAAAATTTGATACCGAAACCGAACCGGAAATCATATAAAAATTTCCAACCGAACCGAAACCGCAAAAAATAATTAAAAATGTCAATTTTAAATCAAAAGTTTACCCAATTAGCAATTCAATATTTACGCCAACTGCATTGTGGTGAAGAAGTTTTAAGATTTCAATTGTAATAGAGAAGCAGTTCCAATAGCTATACAAAGGGTTTGTAGATGAATCAGCCCTAATTTTTGGAACCGAAACCGAATCAGTATAAACCGAACCGAAACCGAATCAGCATAAATGGAACCGAAACCAAATCAGTATAAATGGAACCGAAACCGAATCAGTATAAATGGAACCGAAACCGAATCAGTATAAATGGAACCGAAACCGAATCAGTATAAACCGAACCGAAACCGAATCAGTATAAACCGAACCGAAACCGAATCAGTATAAACCGAACCGAAACTATCCAAAAATAAAGAACCAAAACAGAAAAAACCTTTCGGTTTCGGTTCGGTTTTTACGTCTCTAGTAGGTAGGTAGATAGACTATAAATTTCAAGCGTTGAAACATAAAATCATTCCAAGAAGTAAATAATGGTTTTATGAGGTATATATTTGTATCAGTCGCGTAGCCAGGAGTGTAGAGGTCATAGTAGCGCGTTGCAATGGAGTCAATCAAGTCAAAATCAACTTAAAATGCATCAAATTCTCGCTTAGCTCGAAAAACGTTTCCAAGTTTTTGAACATTTTATGTAAATTTGTTTAATTTTGCAGATATTTTATACATTCTGGGGGGTGCACGCTTTACATATATTCTGGGGGGTGCACGCTTTACATATATTCTGGGGGGTGCACGCTTTACATATATTCTGGGGGGTGCACGCTTTACATATATTCTGGGGGGCACGTGTACCCTGTACACACCCCCGGCTTCACGCCTGATTTGTATAGTGTGTGAAACACTAAAAGAAAACTATGAACTTCCCTATTATTGCCTTGTGTCATATTCTCATATTGTACTTGGCTTTATTAACCAAAGTTGACATAAAATTAATTAGGACGAATTTCCTTATTTGCTCGAACTGAATTATGAGAGACTACGCATTGGACAGACAGAGTAATGTATTTCTCAGTAGTGACGTTGGTGCTGGCCACATTTTTTCTTACCTGCTCCGTGCATGGTGTAAGACGATTGAGGAATATTCGCTCTCTTCAGGAGTCTCAGACAAATAACATAAACTCATTGTCATCAGATTTAGTGGGAAAAAGCGATGTTGGCAATACGGGGGATACGGATGTTGCAACCAGAAAAAAAATAGCAGATCTTGCAGAAAAACTGCCTTCAGATCGATTACTGGAAGACCCCGTGCTTGTGCAAACAATCGACAGAATAAATCAAATAACAACGTACTCCTTACCTTTCCAAGATAACCCCGATGTGATTTTTCAAAGAGTGGAGTCGGACAATTTAAAAGAAGTCGTAGTACTCAGTGCAAACGAAGACCATCTTTATCAACCCAATAAAAACCATAAAAATGTTTACGCTGTCCTCAGGAGAGTTCCAAATCCAACAAATTCCAAACCTGTTTATTACTTCCTATTTTATGCCTATCTCAGGTTAACATTTTTTGAAAAAAAATAATTACATATAATATGTGGAGGCAGGCTGTGATGGGATATTTTGAACCTTTTTACTGTCCTAAAACTAAATATTCAGTCCGATAATGGGCGTATTCAGGTCACACATCTGGGGGGGGCTAGAGCAAAACTTTATGTCACTTTAGTAAAGAACCAAAATACAATATAAAATATATCAAATTCAGATAAAATTGAGCAATTTAGAGCCGACATCTACATAAAATGCATTTAATTCTATCGTAGCTCAAAAAAAGCAAACTTTGGTAAAAATCAACAAAAATTTTACGAGTTTTTTCACTTTAAGGGCAAAACAACCTCTCTTATGGGAAATACCTCATTTTATCTAGTGTAGAGTAAAAAATCTGGAGGGGTGGGCGGGGGCTTCAGCACCCTAAGCTATACAGCATCCTAAGCCCCCCTAAATACGCCACTGAATCCGATTTTATTTTTAGTTATTTAGGAGATGATTAACCTAAAAATCTGCCACAAACTAACTTTTGCAATAATTTTTATATTTGGAAGAAAAAATTAAATTGTTTGGGTAAATTTTTGTGTCCTATACTTACTATGGCAATTTTTGGTTTGGGGTTTTTGAACCCAGCCTAATTTTGACACCCAACCCAAAACCCAATTAGACCGCTATTGCATAAACCTAACCCAATCCTACCCAATGTATCCTAATTTAACCCAAACCAATATATTGGGCAAAAATTTTGGTTCGGCAAAGGATAATACTGCAGCAAATTGTTACGTATTATATAATATAATAGGGATGGGCAAAATACTTGTATTTTAAATACACTTTTTTAATTAAAATACGTATTTAAAATACATTTGTGTATTTTGTAATTTGAAAGAAAAATACTGATATGTATTTAAAATACATTTATGTATTTTCATCAAAAATGTTGCAATGTATTTGAAAAACTATTGAATAAATATTGAATTTTGTGACAAATACTCGTCAATTTCCTACAATATTGCTCTCAATCCTAAACCAAACCATATTGCATCCCAATTTTCACGGACCCAACCAGCTAACCTACCATCAAAACCGGAAACTCAGCCCAATCTCGATTAGATTGGGTTGGGTTTTGTGTTGGATAAAATACTCTAACTATACTATTTACTTACAATTATCAATAAAAAATCATATTTTTTTAGACCTTCAAAACCTGAAGATGAAGATGCTGTTATTGATGTTGGAGGGAAAAGATTTACTGTTGAGTGGGATTCGTGGGATGACCGTTCCAAAACGACGGGGTGGCCCACTTGCGATTCGACAATTTTTTTTTCCTGTGAAATGGAGAAATATTCGTTGAATGGAAGTAGCAATACTGAAATTGAAAACATAAATCTTAATACTGAAGTAAAACAAAAACGACTGACAAAAATCAAAGCAGGGACGAATGAAACATACGATTTAAATTTATATTATGGCCTTTTTGGAGAATTTGATGAATTGTTCCCGTCTGCTGCACAAGGTCGCGCTTTGAATAACCAAGGAGGAAGATCCATTATAGACGGTGCTGGAAAGGTGGTGTGCAGTGCATTTAGCATTTTTATGAAGCCTAAATGTGACAAGGATGCGAACCGTCCGAAAAATCCCAAAATTAGTGCACACCAAAAAAATGGGGATTTATTAGACTTTCTGGCAGGTCAGCTAAATAATCCTCTGCCACCTTCTGCTAACCAGCTTTGGCCACAAAAGATGAATAATGTTCCTATATACGGAAGTCTGTACCAAGGCTACCCTCGAAATCCGGCAATTTTTGTTCCAGCTAACAAAGGAATGCCGTCGATTTTCATCGCGGATGTTGATGACTCTTCAAACCCAAGGTTGATTTATGGGGAGCTTTTTGCACCTTCTCTGTCAACCGGTCCCATGGCATTTCGTCCACTAGAGAATCAAATGTTGAAAGGTGTGTACAATATCAAAGGCACATTTATTCCAGATGGACTCACCGATGCGGGACTCAATGGAGGAATACACGGTAGTCTTTCGGAAAGACCCAACATAGGAGTCTTCGTGACAGATGTAGCTCCCAGAATGATTTACCTTGACCCTAAACTTACCGATCCTAAATCCATCTTCTTTAATCCCGCTTTGATGAATGGGCCCGATGGGATATCTGATACGGCATCTGCCCCCACCAACCAAGGTCCAATATCAGGAACCATTTACGACAGTGTTCAGGGGGGAACCCGAATATTTATTCCTGATGGAGAGGGGATCCCAGGTTACTTTTTGCCAAGCGACCCAACCCATCCAGCGTTTGGCAATGCTCCGCATGGAGATTTTTATCCGGAAAAATCTGGAACAGCTTCCTTTTTTCCCGATTCTAAAGGTGCATTAGCTAGGTACAGAACCGTTCCCGGGGCTTTCGGTCCGGATAGTATGGATGAACCAGCTTTTATATTTGGAAAAATGTCATATGCTGCATCTGGTGGTGTTTTTATTCCCAGCTATCCTGCAAGGACTTATTCTTACGTAAAAGACAGTCCCGATGTACGAAGTGTGTGGGCTCCATTCTCAACCAAAACTGACGCCACCACTCAAGCTCCCTCGACAATAAAATCTAAAAAACCTGAACATTACGGTGTATATTTCCAAGGTATCCCTCCTATATTTTTCCCGCAGGGAAAGGAATTGGCTGGAAGTCTATTACCTTCTGATAATCGAAAATCTATCAAAGGAACTCTTTATCCTGCACAGCCCGGTTATCCTGCCCTTTTTGATCCAGACCCAGATGATGTATTCACTGCTCAGAGCTACAAAAACATTAAGGCCAAATTTCTTCCCGAGGCGTTGGTGTCAAAGAGTCGCTCGTCCACTCACAAGGGAATTAGTGGTACTTTTCTACTGGGCAACAGAGGTAGAAATAATTCGTTCTATCCGGATGTTCCTAGTGTTCCATGGTATTATGATCCCGATCATCCCGACGAAGGAGTTTGGTCACCCACTCTAGAACCTGTAACCACCACCACCCCACCGACTAATATCTTGGCTGATCTGTCGGCAGGAAGTAAACTGAAAGGCAATGCATTGAAAGGGAAACTACCAGAATTTATTCGTGGACAGTATTTTAAGGGAAACTCTGAGGCCTATGGCATGTTCATTCCCGATGATTTTCCTGAGGTTCTCGGCACAATCATTCCAGATAGTAACATGTATCCACAACTGCACGGTTCATTTTCAACAGGAAAAGCGACGGATTCATCGATGATCACTCTTGAAACCCCAATGCAGGCTGCCAAGGCCTCAACTTTTATTGGAAAATTTTTTCCTGACGGCTTAAAGCATCCTTCGCAAGGTGTGAAGGGTATTTTCACCACGCTTCCAACCAGTTTGACTGAAATTGCATTTCGTCCTGATACACCGAGTAAAGTGTATCTTTACAAACCAAACAGCCCTGAAAATTCTAAAGTCTGGGCTCCTAACATCCCCGGAGTGACAGCAGAAGAGAACTCTCTTGTCACAACGGAAGCAACAACGAAATCTGAAGAGACGTCGGCGTCTAACGATCAGGGTGTTTTTGGAGTATTGTATCCTGGAATCGGAGGTAGCAAAGGAGTTTTCCTTCCGGATGAACAGGAAGTTACCGGTACAATATTATTCGACAGTGCAACTTACGCAAACATGCATGGCAAAATTATTGCTGGAAAATATGGAAATCCACCGCTTTTTTATCCCGATGATCCGGCAGAGGGCTCTACCTTATTTAATGTTGCTGGAACATTTATGCCTGATTGGATGCCCACAACAACATCGAATCAAGGAATTCGTGGCAGAGTAACGGCAGGGGATGCCGACAATTGCGTATTTCGAACAGACGTGGTTGGAAAAGCCTACTGGTTCATCAAAGGAAGATTGGAGACTCAAAAGATTTGGTCTCCTTTAACGCAGCAAAACACATCACAAGAAATATTTCGAATTCAAAACGGACCTACAGAGGCAACAGCTAATATGAAAACATTTGTTGAAGGCTCGTATTTTCAAGGAGATTCTGGAGTTGCACCAGTTTTCATTCCGAATGATGGAACACCCGGGTACATTACACCTCTAACAAATCCAAATGCAAAAACAGCTGGAGTTTTGTACCCAGAGGAGCCACCAAATTTTGTTCCGGATGCTTTTATTTACATTCCTAATGGAACTGCTGTACAATTCATTTCCACTCCTTCTCAGGATTATCCTTCTCAGAGCGTGGAGCGATTTACAGGCATTTTCATTCAGGGAACTATAATTGAGCCCCCTATTATTCTGCCAGGCCAAGGTTTCATTCATGGATGGTCCAATGTGTTTGTAAACAAAAACGAGTCAACCATGACTCACAATTACACCTTTGTAGATAATAAATGGGTAAATTCTTTAGTCCCTAAGCCAGAAACAATTATGAAAAATGGAATCGCTGTTGGCGGAGGTTACAGGGGATATGAAACAGGGGGTAACGGCTTTGAGGGTGTTATGGATGCCACGAGTCCGATTTTTAAAGAATTTCTTGAAAAGAGAACAAGTAAATTAAACCGTGAGACTGGGAAAAACTTCGAAGTGCCGCAAAACGTTATTCTTATTGACAGCTCTAAGCAAAAACAAAGTTTCAATCTGGGAACAGATGCTACAACAATTGACAGTTCGGAATACCGAGAGTGGCTGAATGAAAATTACATGATAAAGCGAACTAGGATTAAAACTGCTACTATCAACGAAATCGTTGAAATCGCTGTTCCAATTCAAGCTGAAAAATACATAACCTTGAAAAAATCACCGAAACCATGGAAAATCAATTTGAAAATCAATTCAGAAGCAGGGGCGGGAAGTGGGGCGGGTGGTGAGGGCGGAGGAATGTCTAAAGGAGCTGCAAGCGGTGGTGTAACGGGAAATATTGGAAATTGCAAGTCTTTCAGCACTTCTGCCAACGCCGTTGCTTCGGCAAGAAATGGAAGTAGATCGAATGCAGAAGCCCATGCACTCAACGGCGGAACAGCTAATGCACTTTCTAATTCCAAAGATAATTCCATCGCTAACAGCAAAGCCAATGTGGAACGAGGTGGCCTCGCAAATGCCAAAGCAAATGCTCAGAATGGAGGAAATGCAGATGCAGCCTCTAATGCGTATGGAGGAGGAAAAGCCAACGCATTTTCGAATTCGGCACAAACAGACATGAATGTTAAAGCTAACGCCATTGCGGACAAAACTGGCGGTAAATTTTTTTGTTAAACAGTTGTCCTATCTGTAACAAACAGTTTGCTTCATAATTTACTTTCAGTTTTACTTAATCAGCTATGGTTTTACTATGAAATTATTTATTACAGCTGAATGCGACGGAGGTCTTCCGGATGAAATCGTCGTGGAGTCTTCTGCTGTAGCTAATGCCATTGGTGGGGATGGTACTGCAGGAGCATCTGCGAACACACAGGTTAAAATTGATATGGCAGGCATTGTTGCGAGATTACAAAGCATGATGAGTTCCAAATCTGGGCAGGATGACGATGATTCAGAGTCAAGAACTTTAGATATAAACATAAATGCATTTTCGAATGCAAACAGCCAGAGCAGTGGTCGCAGTTTCATTACAGGTAATTTTACTAATTCCATATATTCGTAGAGCTATTATGAACCCAGTACCTACTACCCCGGAGATTTGTTTCGTATACTAAATAACACACACAATTAGTGATTGTAAAACTAGCACATTTACATTTTAAGGTTCCACTCTTAAAAGTAAGGGTGATCAAGTAGTTCTGTCGGGTTGGAAGACAGGACTTCATGATATTATTACTCCAAATTCAACATTGGCTCACGATGATTCGCTTTTCTTTGGTATTGGGCAATGCCCATTTGAGAAAAAAACATTCAAAGATTTGCAAAGAGCGGAAAAGGCTGAAGAAATTGTAGCATTTTACTTGAAGCTACTGAGGATGGACTGTAGTGAAGCCGAAAAAGTGAGAACACTGCTGTTAATCGTCGATGGGTTTTTGGAATTGGATGATAAAACATTAAGAATTCCGGACAATCACATTTACATGTATGAAACAAATAATTAATTATGAATAAGTGACTGGTTCAATTCAAACTATTTAACATTTTATTGTTTTGAATTGTGCAGCAACGAGTCCAAATTGACCTCTGTTGAAATGGAAAGATTTTCCCGAGCATTTGAGTTGTCCATGTTTACTCGGACTGTGGTTTTATTGGGAGAAAATCTTGGGCCAGAAGGAGCCAAACTAGAAGCACCGGATGGAAGCGTTATCTCGGCAAGCGTAAAGTTTATAACGGAACACATATTAAATTGTCTTGTCGAAATAAGTATGTCGTACTCAAAACACTTCGTAAGGTTGACAAGAAACAGCATACTTACGTTAAGATCCATCCTCACCAAATTACGTCTCGATACTAAAAAACTTGAAAGTTGCGACCAATGTTCATTGGATAAAAGCGTAAATCGTAACGACAGAATTCAAATCAATACTCTCCTCCAATTCATTTATCACGGATTGCCTCCATTCACACTTGATGCTCAAAATATTCGAAAAACTTACAAATCCTTTTTTGTCATTAATGTAAATGCCATTAAGGAGATACTAGTAAGCAAATAAATTTAAATTTCAAACAGCCTTTTCTTTGCGTGTAGGCAACTTTAATTTTAATCAATAAGTATTAAGTAGCTATTTCTACTAATGTTTTGCTAAGCTGAAATGCCCAGTTGATTTTGAGACTCTAACCTTGAATGCATTGACCCCCAGGGCCAAAACAACGGATAAAAAATAGTTTGTATAATATACATAGAAATAAGTCGACACAGATGAAAACACTATTTTTGAAATTAGCAAATAGTGCCATTAAATAAATAAAACTTGTTATTGCAAATTAAATGTTTTTCTATTTGGCTCATCTCAGTTTTTGTACAACATAGTTTTTATACCAGTAAAAGAGTAGGTAGATATTTCGATGCAGTAGAATCGTTAACTTCATTAGCTTGTAATGGATGAATTCTACTACACCGAGCTGTATCAGAGCTCATCGGGTATGCTTCTCGAAAAATTTCTGTACAGTTTTTGTATGCAGATTTGAATTTATTTGAATCACATCATTGAAAACTTTCAGTTTATTTTAAATTCATATTTATTGTTAGTGTTAGTTGAGTTATATTTTCCCCACCAAGGAGAATCCACATAGTTAGATATACTGCTCAGAACGTCCGCCATACTCATTCCGCCTTTCATTTCCTCATCCTCATCATCAAAATATGTGCTCCCAGAAAGCACATCTCTCCTTCGTCTTCTGCCGGAGGCTGTATAACAATCACAGAAATTATTAAACCCACCATAAACATTGAAGTTGGTCCAGTTTGTTTTTCTCAAATGAAATGAATTTTTCTCAATTTTTTTTAATCAAATGAAATGAATTTTTCGCTTACTATTTCTTCGGGCTAAATAAATAATTGTGGCTCCTAAAAGGGAAGCGAAACTAAGACCCCCTAGCAAACTGTACAGGTCCATATTTTGGTCATGGCCTCCATGACCCCATCCATGTTGAGGCCAGCCCCATCCCCAACCCTGTCCTGATCGCCCAATCGAACTGTCCTTCCTGAAATTCAAAATTTTTTAGATTGAGCTTCCATTTGTTCAGAATGACGATTACACATTTTGAGGTAACATTTATGTATAATATTCCTGATATCGTATACTCATACATACATACAGAATCACTTCTCAATCTCAACACAACAAGAAAAAATTGTTCCATGCAAACAAAAAACGTTGGATTTTATGATGCCGTTATAATTTGTTGTGCACTGTTTGTCGTTCTGCTGAAAAGCCTTAATGGCTAAGAGACTGCAACGGCTTAATACACAGTGTCACTAACTTTTACAAACTTTTGCAAGTTGAAATGAGTAAAATAGGAATTATTTTTTCGCAGTGTAGAATCAAGAATTGATGGAAATAACACAAAAAACTACTTATGTTTACAAAGAGGAAAAGAATATTGGAAAAACTTACTCGTTATACTCATAGTGGACTTTTGTTGATGGCTGGGTGGAAGTTGAAGCTTGCGTTGTTTTTGGAATTGAGTCTGAGTTTTGGGTTCGGAACAAATCAAAAATGAAACTTCCTCTAGCATTTAACACGATGTACGAACTGAGCCAAGTTATGAGGAGCACTCTGGAGAGCATTTCAACTGCTGTTCAGCTCCAGTTATGAGTAAAGTGTGGGATGCTTTGTTGAGCTCCAGGATCCGTGTGAGTGAATGTGCACTGTGCCAGGAATGGATTGAAAAGAAGAACGAGTGGACACACAAAAGACGACGAGGAGATGAAGAAGAGGCTGAGCAATTTCATCGGATCTTTGTCAATTGAAAACTAGGAACTCCACTGCCCTTGTCTCTTTATATATGAGACATTTTTCAAGCTCGTCTCCACAGCTGAATTGCTCCTGTCCTACATTCTAATTCTGGCAATATTAACATCATCATCACATCACACCACCATACCTGCATCATCACAACTCACTCTCTTGTAGCAAAATACAGTAGCAACAAAAGACAACACCATTTTAATGTGTAGCCAACTACAATAAAACACTCTATATACATCTTTACTATTATAGCATTAAATCGTAAAAAGGTTTCCGGAAGATTGAGCAGTGAACACACAGGTGTCAACGTCAAGAGACTCCTCCCTAACTCTGTCGTCTGCTTATTGTTAGTCTCTCCATGTCCATTAATATATTATTGTGTCTTACTCGATTTTGTGTACACAGAAATAGTCACACTCTTCTTGAGTCACATAGTCGCATTCAGAATTTCAGACATTACGCTCTGCATCCACTACATGCATGGTCGCAGTTGAATGGCGTTCCAATTTCTTGCCCTTTGCGGTGCAGCCATACATACTCAATACCTGAACATATTTATTTATTCCAAGCCTTCACTCAAAAACACTCGTCATACACACTACACTTCCTTTGTACAATACAAAGACCTCATACTTTTGGGATTTGCACTGCTAATAACACACAAGGCTCTATGTGTGTATTTTATAGCAAGTACAATGGTTGCTGCATAACCCCATGAATGCACAAAATGGAATTATTGGCATTTGCTCCTCATTCCCTCCGATTGTATATGACGTGTGAAAATGTAACATGTTTACTTTATTCTGCTAAGAGCTGCTTAAGTGTTAAGTGTAGCAAGTAATGGGAATGGTATCTTTAGGGGTGTAGTCGCTCGCATTATTGTAATGGGAATGATTCCGGTCTGATTGTTCAACTAATTCCGCAGACATACGACGACTCATACATTACGTTTTATAACATATTCACTTTAACTTCAGCTCAACAAATAGCTCTGTATTTTATTTTACCATTTTATGACATGAATGAAATGTGTGATAGTGATGTGCCTCTGTCGATTCGCAATCTTCCTCCATTTACTCTTTCTCAAAGTCAAAACGCCAAAAGGCACACTATAAAACGTATTTCTAGTACGCGTACGTATAAACCTATTTATTCAGCTAAATACGATCCCCGTATAAGTATGGGCTGTACTGTACGGCTACTTATACAGTTCAATATTATAAGTAGCAATGTTTGCAATCGAAGATATTCTTGGAAACAGTTAGATTAACCTTGGTTGACGATTCCAAAAACATTTCGACTACTTTTCATGAAGCATATTGCCGAAACGCGTTTGTGGGCTAAGCATGCAAGACCCAAATTTAGAAATGCACATGAAGCTGCAAGGACTCACAGTCTACTTAAGAATTGTGCACAAAAATGGTGTTGTCTTGTGAGCATATAAATATAGTCGTGTCACTGAGCAGCGGTGGTTGCAGAGTGAGTGAGTGAGTGCCAGGTAAAAAATCGATGGAAACAAAGAAAATAAGTATGGAAAAGAGAGAAGGATTGACGAGTGTGTGTATTTATACAGCTCTACAAATTCATGAGACTATTACAAACAAAGCTGTGTGCCGTGTGCGTAATCGGAGGAGGTATATAGTGGTGAACGTGTCTGCTGTCGTGTGTGTCATTCCCCATCAAATTCTGTCACGTCCGTTTCGGGCAAACAGGAGTCGTAGCAGTTTCCTCGAGAAAATCAAAATATTTAATTTAATAAAAAATTTAACGTCAAAAATTCCCCACTTTGCTACTTGTGCCTCAGCTTCAACATTAAACCAGAATATGTTTCATTCATTTCCATTTCCATCTTATCAAAACTTGCTTTCTTACCATGTTACCCTGCACTATGTCCGTTATTGTAAATAAAATTCCAATGGCTCTATTGCAGCTCACAATCCTATTTGACACTTAATATGACCTCAACATTGTTCATCTATGCTGTTTCAATCATAAAAATCATTTTTATTTATAAAATTACCCAAAAAGCAAGTTACCCAGTAAACATTACATATCACACGAACATCTATCGAGTCATTCAAGCTTATAGATGTTGATGTGTTAGAATATGTTACTTGGGAAATCCTGTTTATAATCGTTTTACGAAAATTGAAATTTCTCCTAAAGCTGAAGAAAGTGGAACAAAATTCCAACTCACAATCAAACCTAGATAACCTGTCTACAGTTCTGTGTTGAAAAGTCGGTGTGATCTGGTGTGATTTTTTTCCCACGTATATTAGCACACGACTTATTGGAAAAATAATGGCTGAGTCTGATTTAGTGCATACCAAGACAATAGGAAACCTTTTGCCGCAGCTGTGATTGTACCACAACAAGGTAATTAACTTATAGCTGCGTAATAAGCCATTTACCTCTAATTACAATGAGCTCAGGCTACATGTGTATTAGGTTGAAATTGACTGTCAATATTCAATATCATAGGAATATATAGGTAGTTATATTACAAAGTTAAACAAAATTTAACGTAAATTAGCACTACACAATTTATTGAAATGTTGCAATAAATTGTGTAGTGCTAATTTACGTAATGTTCATATGAATTCAGGTTACCGTTGCCCAGCAATCGTGTTGCTGACATAGCATGTAAATCAACATTTTCCTGGCAAAAAATAGTTCATTTTCCTTTGGGTCCTCGAAACAGCAATCCAATTGCGTCATTGAAGAAAACATTTTCTCTCTCGCGATTGGCCTAATCATCTAGTGAAGCCTGCATCCAATACTTGTTGCAACAATCAATGATTCAAAAGGAATTGAAGATTTTATCAATTTTTCTAAATTGCGTTCAATTTTCTTTAAACGTCTCAATGGATCCTTTTCTCCCACTGCCAGCTTAACTAAAATGCCAGAACTATAGGAAATAACGACTTATCCTGCTGCTTCAATTAAACCATATTAAATTTATATTATTTTTTTTAAATAATTAAAATGTACAAGGTACAAATTTTGCTTTTAATGCATTAACAATTTAATATTTTATCCTTATTTTGTCTAAAGTATACTAATTGTGTAAACTAAAAATGGGTACTTTTGGTGAAATTTCCTTTTATAAAAGGAAGAAACAGTCAAGATTAGCCGTATGTCAATATCATATTTGTTCACAAAAATTGCGGGCACGTTTCCTTTAACAGGCAGACTAAATTTTTGTAGCATAGGAAATTATACAAAAGCAAAGAGCAAGAAAATGAATACATATAAAAAGTATTTTCCAAAGACTAAAAACAAATTCCCAGTTTATTTGGGTGTTCCTCCTTGGGAAAAGGAAGTGCAATATGAGTATGTTGTGGCACTTTGCCATTCTGTTTTAATAGCATGTTGTGTCTGAAACCGGCGGCCACTGCGGATAGAAGCACAGTGTTTAAACAAGTATGCAATTGTTTTAATTGTCAAATCTATTATGACGCTTATAGGAGTTTTGTCTGCTACGGCTTAAAAATATATATTTGAATTTTTAATTTCTTTAATTTTCCAGTCATTGTGACCATATATATGATTCTAGTAGACATTCTGCCAACTCAAAAGGCAGTTTAGCAAATTTTAAGTGATTTAATAATTTCTAGAAAACTCCTATTTTGGGGGAAATCGTCCTACGCACAATTTCTTGGGGTGATTCGTCCATTATTTCATAGCAACATAATTTTGTAGGCGAATTACCATCATCAATTGAGTGGTGAAATCTAAAAATTATGATTGTCATTTTTCCCTCATTGTTGGATTGAATATTTTGAAAAATAATTATTTCCCACGGACTTCGCTTTTCTGGGTATGCTGCTTGAAACAGTGTTTCCGTTTTTATTACATTGAAGTTTTCCAATGATTTTTTTTATTCTCCTTGTCTTATTTTATTTTTGTAATATCTGACATGATTTAATATCTCGAAATGCTCATCCAATTTCCAAAAAATAAAACCCATCCACTTGTAAGGATATTGCTTCAGTTCAATGTTTTTCAAGTCCTTGCCAACTTTTCGTACTCCAATAGCTATTCAAACAATTTAGCTTTTAACAAATGAATATCTGTCGATCCTTTCATAATGTAATGCTTATAAAGTGTAAAGGGATAATTAATTTCATTGTCACTTATGCATCAATCATACAACTCAATGCTTCTGACTGGTCGAACATAGCAATTGTATGAAACTCATTTTATTAACAAATTCTTCAGATTATTTTATCCTGCACTTCAACAAAATGTTTCGTTTGTAAAGAATTACTTATTACTTTAAGCAAGTTACTGCCACGGAGCTTCAATAACAAACAAGAAAACGAATGTATATTAGTAGTTGTTTTGTTTGGCATACTGTGGAGTCTCACCTTCATGACAATTTCATCTAAGTATTTTACTATGGCTGTCAATTAAGTCGTCCGATTTTTTAAAGAAAGTAGGCCGATTTTTTGAAGCGAAATAAATTTGGCCACACTGAAAAAACTTTTTAGGCCAATTGTTATTTCGTGGGGACTAATTATTTATAAAATTAAAAGGTAAAGTATATCTATAATGTTTTTTTAGTTTATAATAATAATTGTAAGTCATTAATATGAATATATTGTGCACCTATAATATTAATCGACAACAAGTGATGTTTTAATTAATCTCGGTCTTCCTCTGGCTCGTTTGGTACCGACGGGAACATTATTTGCTTGAACTCGAACATTGTAAATATTAAAGTGAATCCCTTATCCCTATCCCATGTTTAGAGACAGTCGAAGTCGAATCCGATTCCGAAGTGTCGAATGTCTTCCAAGATTTTAATTTAAACATTCGTAGATAAGTATTTATGTCGGCTTCGAAAAATACTTTGCTATTGTTTGTCGGTACTAGGACGCTACCAACCCAGCGACATCACCAACCCAGCTACAGTACCAACCTCCATACACAAAGTATACAACA
>JAQFYB010004555.1:0-15996 GCA_034694085.1 Pogonognathellus longicornis
GGAGCTTGTCAACTGATTGTACCCGTTTGCAATATTATGTCTATAGAAATGCGTTATGGAAATTTTTAGTGTTCCTGTTACGTTACATTAGCGAAATACACTGAGACTGAACCGGCTAAGCATTTAGTAGAACAACCAAGAGACCTAATTCATTTTAATCATAACTGCACTGTTCCCATATTAATTGCCATTACCTGCTCACTATATACTGTAGTCATTTTAGCAATAAATTTGCACACAATCAGTTGCTATTAACAGATATATCGTGCTAAAACTGAACAGCTATACCTACGTGTATTGTGCTGCTAATGAAAATTGAGTTAGTGTGTCGAATCTTTCTAAAATTAACTAATGAATGTAATACAAACGATTATTTTGAATTGGAAACACGAGCCACATCACGCGCTTCGTTGTGTTTATCAATTTTACACTTTAGAACTTGGGATTTTGGACAAAATGTTATTGTTCCACATTTTAACCCGCGTATACACACACATAAGTTATAGAAATAATTCTCAGTAAAACTATTTTCAATCAAGTCGGCGTTTTTAAATCTGTCGTGTGTTTATTTCTTTAAGTTGCTTGTACTTTATGAGTGGGCATCACGAAAGACTTTAATGGAAAAGCTAAAGATAATAATAATACATACTACTTACTCATTTTCGTCCGAATGATGTCTTTAGGCAAAACTATGGCATATTTTAATTTTAGCAATAAGGATTTCATGTATGTATGCGTGTGTGTGTATGTGTGTGCAACTCTCTCCTTTTTCCTGCTACTAAAATGTTCCTAATGTATTTCTTTGAGATGCCCCAGTTTTGAAATATATCTCTGTAGCATGGAGTTATCCTTTATGTAAATGTGTGTTGTAGTTATAGCAGTTTAGGTTGAAATGGCAAGGCAAAAGTATGGCGTCTCTTTAGTCATTACGGTAAATGTTGAGCAGCTTAATATACTTGAGGGAATATGACGGCGCCAGTTTGTCAGACTGCTCTCTATAGCCTGGCCACTCTGTCTTTAGCATTAGACTCACTTGGCCTTTGTTTGTTCATCGTTGAATTGTACAAATAATAATGTCGCCGCGAGTCGGCATTTCGAAACACTGTGGCTTATGAGCTTAAGCTTAGATATGTTGTAAAACTAATACAGACATTATTATAGCCACTAAAACATTAATTCTCATATAATATTACAAAATATAAGTAATAACTATTAGTAATTTTGTGCTATGATGAATATCCTATTTGTACGTATACCATACATAGTGTATGTATGTACACATGCACCTGTCTAGAAATAATTCAGGTATGTATTTAACCACAAACCCATGTCATAATATTGAAGCTAGCTATGTGTAAATTTCCACTACCTACTAATATTGCATAACTAAAGGTAGAGACATAAGGATGCAGGCCGAACGCACATGTTTCAGAGTGTTATATGGTTTTAATTGCATGATTCATTCTTAAAAGATTCCAACTGGTTTACCGTTAATTTATACGGTGGGGTACATCCATAAGTAAAGTAGGTAGTATGTAAATGTCAGTTTGGGTTTTTCTTGCAAAGTTCTTCTGTGCACACGTCACTCTAATGTGCAAGCAATGATGTAATTTAGTGCCAATGTGTGTGGGTGGTTTACTTTTACTCATTCACAAGCATTCACGTAGGTAAAAACTTACATTGAACTTTAGAATTCCTGTCCTAACAAATGGTGTACAGTTTTTATCAGAAAAAATTGTAATTTGTATACAAATTCCTCCCATGGCGATTGAGATAGGTTCAGGTTAAATTGAAAATGATTTTGCAAGACGTAGAAAAAGAGAGGGAGAGCATCTGCACTACAGTTATTTTTAAATACCCTTGCAAATAGATATGCAAAAGGATTAGAGTTTTCTTTTTTCTTTGTATGTACGTATACATACTACATGCAAAATGTTACAGACCTCTCTCAGGTCACATTGAGCTAAAGTTTTTCGCACAGATGTATTTGCTTTCTCTTATAAGTAATAAAAGCAATAGTGTAGGATTTGTGTACGTGTTCGTGTATTTCTTTTGGAAATACTTAGAGCCAGAGCACATTTCAATTACTGTATGCTTAAAGGTAGGTGTACTTTTTATCCAATGCATGCAAAGCTCAAAGTATTTGCAAGCTTGTCATTGTTAAACCTGGTTGGTTTTCCTTCAAGGAATTTCATTTCCTTAGGTTCTTTTTTCGTGTTCGCCATCCTCTCAGATTCTTATTAGAGATGGAATGGAAACTGGAATCTGTTTTGGAAATGGTGACTGTGGGTTATCTGCAATATAATTTAATATAAAACTTGTTACAAGTAGTGCGAGTATTAACTATATACAGAGAAGTCTGAAAGTGCTTCTAGTTTCAAAGCGAACGAACGAAGGATGCAAGGATTTTGCCTAAAGGATGTATGTGAGTGTGTATGTGTGTGTGTGTGATGCAGTGAAATGTTCTTATTACTACATTGCTGAGAAAAATGTCATTTATTCGGTCGATTTAGTGGAGCAGATGTGAATCTGATGTGATACGCTTTGAAAAGAATGTGAAAAGTAGATAATATATACATAGTACAGTAGCAAGTCATGTCACGAAGGTAATACTAATACTTCTTCAGCTGCCTGTAATAATAATGTGTTCGTGTGTTACATACAGTTAGAAGAACGAGTCGAGCAAGGTACATACCTAAATCTGTATACCTAAAGGAAATGAAAGGAAATAATGTAACACTTTGATTCTTTCCCAACTTTGTCGTTTTACTGTTCATTCATACGACACGAAAAAAGCGAGAACACTTTTTTCTTTCTCTCAAATCTATCAAGAATAAAAATCAGAAAGAAATGAAACTTTTCATACTTCAATGAAAACCCACTTGTGTCAATGTTCCCAACTTTCAACATACCTAAGTTCTTTTTAACTTTAGTCCATTTCCCTTTCGTTGTACCCCTGTACTTTTGCTCATCTTCCGTATACAATTTACAAATCACTCAGATTATGTTTCAATCCACCTTACGTCGTACAGGAAAAAATTTGCAAACAATTATTTTCACTTGGTACAATTTACAATTAGGTTATATCATGTTATCATTGTGATTGTGAGCATCAAGAAACTAAAACCATTATAAAGTGTGTCTGACGAAAATTAAATGACGACAATTGCAAAAAAATCTCTCTGATGGAATAGGAAAGGTATTTTTAATGTCTCCCAAGATAAGATTTCCTATACATCAAGATGCTGTTTAGCAACACCTTGCTTTGCAATGCATAATAATAATTTTATAAATGCGAAAAAATATATCGAAGCACATTAAGGCGCTTAGAGTGCAATAATAACATTTTAAATCCTACTTGAGCAGATTTGCAAAAATTATGGTAGTTAATACTATAAATACCAATTTATGATAGTGTCATTAAAGTATGCAATTCTCCTGTACCTATACACATGTATCTTAAAAGGGGCATGAATTTTATTACAGCATTTATCCTAGCTACTTATTGGCTAAATTACTAATAGTTATGATAAGGTTTATTTATGAAGAGGTTTTTATTTGGTTTAAGTAAAGACGAATTGCATTATTAGTGTTATACTACTAGAAAAAGACTAGATATGTAAATATTTTATATATTATACATTAGCACTTGAATTTTCAAGAGTACATTAACATCTTTATGTGTGAAAGGGATGGCTCTTCCCTTTGAATACAGAATGATTGATGACGGCTTGCTGTTTCCTTTCATCGAACTGCCATTCGGGTTCGACTGTTTAGTTTAGAACATGGTAGTAGTAATCTCTTAATATAACCGTGTGGTGGATCACGGATGAACGGCCTGTGTTTGTGTAATGTGTAGGTGAGCAAAGTCGCACAACTTGACTTTTGCATTATTGGCTGGGGTGTGAATGAATGTAAAATGCCTGTCTGCTACTCCACGCGAGTACTACATGATGATAAGTAGGTTGCACTTTGCATTCAAGCCCGAGATGCATTTCACTCCAACTTAAAAAGCGACATCATATTATACTTAAAGGATTGCATTGGAATCCGAATCGCATTTAGTATGTTATTATTATATCGTATATGCATAACCATCTGCTGGTATGCATTGCATGTAGATGGGTGCAGGGTGACAGGATTAAATAGTAGATACTTATTATACAGAATATACACTGGAAAAGTAGTTAGCCAAGTCAAACGCCAACAGATGCACCAGATGATCAAATCAAATGGGTGGAGATTGAAATGCAGATTTTTACTAAGACACCCATTTCGTCACTGTATATCTCTGTATAGCTAGGTTACTTTTATCTCCACACATTAAACACCAGATTGATGAAGGGTTGTGTGGATTATTGTTATGTAACTCGTTGCTTTGATATAGTAGAAGCACCGAGATTAGAATGCTCTTCATTTTTCCAAAGTTCAAAGCAAATCGATTCTATGCATTTTGCTTGACTTTGTACAATTATTTCTCGGTTTTATTACAAATAATTCTATGGTGCAATTGAAATTTCATTTTTACAACCATCAGAGAAACTTTCCATCTACCTGGGAATGAATTCTAATATTATTACTTTTAAATAATTGTTGCACCGAGGACATTTATCTACATAGGAATTAATTCCAATATTTGATAATTGGTGTGTATTAAATCAAAGTGGATTTAAATAGAGAATACCAAAGTATTTTATTTCTATGATTCTTGGTATGTGTAGACTAGAGGAATATGCATACTATGCCAATCACATTAAAACTTGCATTGTAAATGTCACGCATAGAAATAATACGTGATAAATGAAGCTGAGTGTGAGTGCAAGGATGGTCTTTCAACACGACAAGGAAAAATGTCAAGTTCTTGGTGCATAGTTGTTTCTTGGAGCATTATATTTTATTTGCATGTATGGATATGCAACTGTTGTGTTGTATGTAATGTTAAGATAAAAGTATGTGAGTGTGCAATGTTTAATGAAAATAAATGTTGATGAACTTTTGATATGATAAGTTCAAGCCATCAAAAAAAGCGTGCATGAATTCAATAGGAAAAAGTAAGATTTGAATTTTTATTAGTAATAAAATGGAAGGAGGCAGCTTGGCAATTTGTGTGATGATGACTCGTGAGATTAATTTATTGCGCATTTGACGTGTGTGTAGTGTGGAGATGATTATTTTGATCGGAAGGAAATTCCATTGCAGTTTACTTTGGTTAAAGTATATACATTTTGGTATCATGCTGTGATGTACCAGCTGAGCTGCTGGTTATGTTGGTTTTGACTGGTTTGAAAAGTGGTTTCGTTATTAATTGCTTAATGAAGAAAGAGCTGTCATAAACCAGCATGCAGTAGCAGTGCACAGAATTTGTAGCAGTAGCATAGTAGCAATGTAAGTGTTAATATTATAATATAAACTATGTATCATAATACATACACACTATGTATGTGCTATGAAATATTCATAAAATGCGATAGCTGAATGTATATTCTTGTATAAAACGCAAAGTCATAGTTCATTTTGGTCTGGGCATATTTCATGTGATAGTTTCTGCTTGTTGAATTGACTGGTAGTATGAAAATGTATTAGATTTTGACTGGAATGCTCTACTGACATAGAAAAACGATTTATTCCGGAAAGAAATGTATAAAAGTTGTATATCTCTCACGAGGTTATTATTATTAGTGAAACTCTGTTGAGATAGGTGATCGCCATGTGCTGTGCTAGGGATCTTTGCCAAGGCAAGGTTGGAAATAAACATAAAATGAAGAGTCCATACGTTATACAAGTTGAATCAGAACACACAACCCTACAGCTGCTTTTCTTTCATTTAGTGGAACGACGAATGGCTATATAAAAGATATTTTTGACCTTACTTACATACTCCTCTACTGTAAATGTATGTAGATGTGTTTTACATGTTACACATACGACACAGAACATTGCAAATTTCAAACTACGTCTACCACGGGTGTCTATACTGCAAAGTCGTATCAAAAGCACCTGTGATTGTGCTCAGGATGAATTTTATTCTGTCTTCAACTCAATAATAATGGTCTCGCATAGAGAAAAGTCATTTTGTCCCGGGAGACATTTGTCTACTATTTAGTTTACACATTGCACGACTTATTTGTGTCCATCATGCAATTTGTCCCTACTATGCTCTTTGTTTTTCTGTCATGTTTTTCCTAAGAACATTATTACACTTACTTGTTTGTGGTACACTTCTTTATATAAATATATACACTTACAAGTTGTAGGCTGTAGTATTGCAATAAAGAAATGTTTTCATTGTTTTTTCCATCCTTTTTTGAAAAATAAAAGTTTTGAGCTATGGAATGACAAGAGATTTTATTTCCATCGTGAAAAAATATTGTTACATACATTCTTTTTCTGCCATTTCTTTTTACCTTGAATGTTCTTGTGTTGGAAGTTATAGTTTACTCAAATTGAGTCAAGTGGAAAGTTGTACAAGAAAAGAATAGACGTTTTTGTGATGGTTGCAGCATTTTGCCTTTATAAGAGCTCTCCTGACATGAATGGTCATATCTACAATGTATGTGTATACAAAGAGAAAGTTATGAAAGAAAGTGTTGTTTCGTCTCGTTTGCTGAAGACAAAGAAAACTCAAGTTGAGTGTTGAAATCTAAGTTGAGTTTGAGTTTTACCTGCAGACACATTTTTCTAGTACTACTAAAAGTATATAATACATGAAAACACATCTTCCTCCAATACTTGCTCATATCCTTAGTGTACAGTTGTACGTGTATTTTTGTGTACGTGAAAAGTGAAGAGAAACTGGAACAATGGGTGTTAGTGTTAGTGTCTATACTCCATACTAGCAGTTTTAGTTGTTCGAGTACTATATATGGATTGTGACTTGAGTTTAGTTGCTTTCTTTTGGCATGGTCCTAGTCTTGTTCTACTAAAGTGAAGAAACAAGAAGAGACAAGACAGTGTAACATAAAAGGCGCCAGTGGGGAGTTGTTGAAGCTAGGGCGGATCGTTTTGTCGACATTCGCATACATACTCATATACACAGATTCTGTAACTGTATGTGTAATAATAATATATCTACTTATATATTTATATATCTGTATACCCTCCAAAAACGAAGGAAAGTCAAATGGAACGACCGGACTTTGAAAAGTCGACTTATCCTTCCGAAACTATTTTCTATGTGTACATACATACATATTCTGTCGTGTAAAACTGCAATATTTTATTATAATAATATGTGAATAATGTCTAATATATCTCTAGTCCCATTTTCTCTAACTCACAGACAAGGCCTACAACTCTCAACCATTTGCTTAGTTAGAAAAGTAACACTGACGCCAGTCTGCAACGTAGTTTTGTCGGTTTTGTCTAGTGTGCCTTAAGTATATCTCATGCCTAGTAGTACTTCATACTCAAAACTGCATATCAAATTGATATTAACGATAAAATATAGAGATAGACTCCATCTCGATCCGTCAATACTCTAATTTCATGACATGATATAATTTCCTAGGTGCTATGTACTTAGTATATTGGCACTAGGCACTATGGTATGTACCTATGCTACATAAGAACGAGATATTGCTGTGCTACTTGATAACACACTGATATATTGCAATAAAATATCTTACAATTAGCTACCCTATACCTATTCCTGCTATATAATTATTAAACTCCTGATATTTCGAGTACAGTAAATTGTAGATAGCTACTGTATACGAATACTACATAGTGGTTGTATCTATATGTGTATGGAAAAAACATTAAGGATATTATGTAATGTAACCGTGGAATGTTAGGCTTGTGTCTGTCTCACCGAATACACAAAAGTACAGGGCAGTGCGGAAAGACTCTTGTGTTAGAGTGCACATTCTTTACATAGCCAAAGCTTGGTAGTGCAAAAACTATACGGAAATTCGGATCTTATTGGTATTTCATTGGTATACCTATACAGTTCACTTTTAGCAGTGTTCGACTCTCCCGGCCGGGTGGATCGGATCCAACAAAAGGAGGGAACGAACAATAAGTAACTAACTGAACTACTCTCTCGTCTCTTTTCTCCGCGGAGGCATGTAGCTCACTGTATTATCCTCCTGTCTGTTTTCCCCACTGTTTCTTTATACTATCATGTATTTATTATAAAATACATTTCTGTGGATATCAGAGAATCTGTCTTTCGCTATAATACAATGTAGGATCCATTAATACGGGTATTTATTACTTATATAAATACTAGACTTGTCACTATATTATATTTGTTGTGAATGGACGGGAAAGGTAGGCGTCGAAGAATCGGGCAGAAAAGACGTGAGGCACCTCCTATTTGCTATATCCCTTCTTGTCGGTTGACATGACAAGTCACGGGAAGACAAGGAAAAGTCTTCATCATAATATTTCTTTCTCTGGTTGTGTTGTGTGTTGTGTACACACAAAAGACTTTCCCCGATCTTTTCAACAAAATTGAAAAGAATTGACATATTGAGTCGTCCGTTTTCTATTGGACTCTAGGGCAGTTTTTATATAGTACTTAAACTTATAGTAAGTTGATTGTGACAGTCTCGGGAGAGAGAGTGAGAGAGAGACATAACAAATTGTCATTGTGAACATTACCATCGTCATCATCATCAACGTATGGACATTTTTATATACAGATACAGTGCAGTGTTATATTCTCTTATTGCCACATTACATTATGTACATACAGTAGCAATACACATAATACGTAATAACAGCAATGCAGTAGTCTAGTAGTGTAGTGGCAGTTTGACTCGGATTTAATTCAGTCATTTTCCATCAGAAGGGTTTGGGTTGCTGTTGCTGGTGCTGTTAGTGTTCTTGTGGCGCCTCTTTAACTACTCGAGACGCTCTCATATGCCAAGCCCAGGCAGGCAGGAGGTAATTCACGAAAGGAATTCTGATTACAGAATTGGACATTAGATTATATTATTACGGTTACACAAGGACCAAGCCAACGGATTTTATAGTGAATACTTGATTTTTATGCGGTATAATCCGTAACTTACGTTCCTCATGCGACTCACGCACATTTGCTGTATGTTGACGTTCTTACATTCACAGGAGTCGTCTCAATCTCAATCTCAACTCATCTCTTTTTGAGTCGAGGAGTCTTCCTCCTATACTCTTCGTGGTGGTGTGGTGTGGTGGTTGGTTAGTGTAGCGTACAAAGTGTGGTGTGTGTCGCATAAAACGGATTTTTGCATACTTGCAGTATAAAATACACAGTAAAGACATTATTGGCTCGCAACATTATAGTGTATGTATACTGAAAAACTTTGCACATTAACACAATACTACACTCCTTCCTTTACATACACATAAACACACATAAAAAAGAAATAATATAACAAAACTAGTTTACAGTTTAAATACAAGACATACTTTTCACAAAGAAGAAACTCTCAGGTTGTATATAATGCAGTAAGTATATTCGTTTTATAAAGTACCTACACATAAATACATACGAGTGCTGGAAGTATTTGTAGAAATAACATTAGCAGTATGTAGAAGTATAGAACATGTGTATTTGAATTATATTGTACTAGGTATGTAGTATTGTGTTATTATAGCGAAATGTTTTAGTTTGTCTTCTCAGCAAATCTTTTTACGTATTCTCGTTGTGTACATAGACATAACACAGGGAATGAGATACAGTGGAAGAAGACATGTTCCTTTGGATATGGCTGAGCGACAGAATAAAAGAGGAAACAGTCTTATGTTAGTTAGAGTGTCTTTTGGTAGGAAGAGCAAGGCGAGGGAAATTAAATGAAATGTCTTAGTGTAGTTTTAGAGTGAGTGTGTGTGTACGGAATTATATTAGAATGTGTATGTGTGTATCAAGTGTATGAATAAGAGATACAGAGTGAGATAGCACATACAACTAGAGCTATACAGACAGAAGGAAGTGTTTGGAGACGGAGAAGGAAGGGAAAAGAAAATCTCTGAATGAAGTTCGGACGTAATAATATAATGTGATTCAGCATGCCTAACGTAACGTGGCATGAGTTGAGTTAACTGAACTGATCTTACAAAGTAACGAGGATCGTCATAAATCTTGGCTTTTCGACTTTACTTGACTTCCCTTTGCTTTGGCTCACTTGTATTGGATTGCAGTTCAGTTGAATGCCGTCGTCGGGTTGCCGCTGCTTCCAATAGTCTCCTCCTTTGACTTTTGCCTTCTTTCATTCTTCCGTATGTATCGCAATCTCCTCCATGTATTTTATACTATTCTATACATCCCTACTACACTTTATACATACTACTATTAAAAAACACACAAAACACGTACTAGTTATTTTCTACACTCACACAGTTTGCGAATACACATACATACACATTACAAAGGCATACACTCTACTCGTGCAATATTTCACACATACTTACATACATACAGGAAAGAAAGAAAAGCTATACAGTATACAATAATAGTAGTAGCTCTGCTGACTGAATAAAATATCTCTGATTGGGTTACTTCTTGACATGACAACATTATATTATTAGGGAACAGCACCATCAGCAGCAACACTATATTTCTTTTTGCAAGGAATAATGCAAAAACAGTTGAGGATGATAATATTTGTGTTGGTCGGGACTGCTACCTTATTGTATTAGTCTTTCTCCACGGCTCAGATCGTCTGGTCGTCCTGTTTCTCATTTTGTCATTGAGTTTTCAGTTACAATTTCCAATACAGATACACAGAGAATTTTAAGAGAACATTAAGTACGTATTTAAGTGAATTGCATTTGAATTTGGTATTCAATTAGACCTGATCTGACTATCCAAAAGGCAAACAGACTTTTGTGGTGTTTTTTTGTTAGTGTGGAATGAAATGACGTGAGTTCTGCAATTCTCTGTGGTTGGATTCACGAAGTTATAAACAGTTGAGCCTGTTCAATATATTATTATTACATTAGATTGCATGTCTTGTGGTCTGGTATGGTGGTGTGACTACTGTGAGGAAGGAAAAGAGTGCTGGATTGTATAAAATACTATTACTCTGTACAGACTCTTTTGGAGTGTACAATTGTATTACTGGCCAACATTGAATATTGTTTCCAGCTGTTGTGGGAAAGGGAATTGAAATATATTGTTGTGCAACTTGGAGCATGTGGCTAATGTTGGAAGTGTAAATGCAGTTGAATTTTATGCGAAAAGTTCTTTTGCCGTGAATTTGCAGGGAGAGTATCTGTAAAAGAGTGGGGAAAGACACAGTGGTGGTATACAGTGGGATATATCTGTAGTCGTTGTGAAAAGAATTCTGTGGTGTTGGTGGATAAATATAAAAGTGTTGGAAGAGTCAGAATTGCGAGGCGAAGTGAAGCTGAACGGAAGACGGGAGCAAAGGAAGAAACGGCAGACGAAGTCGGGGAAGCGATGATGCGATGACTTGGTTTTGCTATTCTTCACTTGCACCATTCCATAATATCAGCGAAGAGCATGCAGAGCGATGTGTAGTGTGTGTAGCTTTAGGACTAGCAGTCGATTTGTTTGGAAGATTTGGCTGTTGAGTTGACGTTGTTTGTTGGGAGTGTTCCATTCGGTTAAAGTGTGGTGTGGAGTGGAATAGTGTGGCTACAGACGTCTTGTGGGCAACAAGAACGGCATATATAACTCTCGTTGAGTGTTTCGGAAGTATCGTATATCCCACAATATTTTTCTCCGTCTCTTTCTGTCTCGGTGCGTGTGTCTGTCTGTATTCTACTGTTAGTCTTTAAGGTTTTTAAGACATAAGGAAAAGACAAGACTGTAGACTGGACACATTTTTTGTTTTGTGTTGTTCCCAGTGTTTGGATGCGTACGTGTATCATTCTATTTCTCTCTATACACATCCCAGTGTTTTGTTTTCTTCCAATTCGGACTACTACAACAACAGACTCTTATTTGTAAGAACAATAAGTGCTAAGTGCGTGCTATGCTATAATATATACGCATGGTATGGTATTGCTTGTAGAATTAAGTTGGGTTGAGAAGTTGTTGGTCCACTTGGTCATGTGTGTATATGTGTAAGTGTTGAGATGTTGAACAAGGAAAGGAGGAAATGCACCATACGACACTTATGAGGGGTTTCTTAATATCAGGAAGCGGCTAAGACTTAAGACAGTGTAATAACTGGCATTTCTTGACTTTGACCCTCAGCACATGAGAAATTCTGGGTAGGGATTAGGGAAACGCTACGGATACTGTTTGTGTCTGTGGATTTGGTTTCCAAGCGAAATTGGTTGAACTTTATACATCCGGACATTTGCTTTGTGAGGTAGAAATAACTAGTTTTGTTGTATTTTCTTTGGAGCAATAATAAACACAAGCTTTTGTGTTTAATACATTTCTTCAGATGGTCATATATAGTCTTTAGTGTATGGTAGGACTCATAATGCTCCTTCCTTTGCACATTTTAAAATTACTTGAGAGTTTCGTGACTTCCTTTTGTCCACATGGGCGTCATGAAGGCAAAAAAACATCTGTTTGTGCACATGAGGGTGGACATAACCAAAATGGATTTTATTAGAGTAAGAACATTCCCAAACCATCTTTGTTCCATTACTTTACTATACTACATACAACAATAAATAGGTACGAATTTCTAAATTAGGTAATTCTATTTATTATGTAAGGAATGAACTAATGAGATCAATTCTATACTAGTATTAAAGAAATTATAGGAAAGTAAAAAAGTAATGGATATCTATAATAGAGATTGCACAGTATGCTAATTTTATGGGTTTCTTTCAACTTTCATCCTTGCTCTTCACGCTTGCATACACATTGACATTGACGCTTATGAATCATTACTTTCAGGTTGTCCTTAAAAAAGAATTTTAAAGTCAATGTTATACAAGACATACTTTTTTACTTCCGATAAGAAATCACGTAACTCCCAGAAAATTCATTTTTAGTTTGTAATTGTTACATTTCTAGACCCAATTATTTAATTCAACCCATAAATTTAATATATGAGATATTTTATAGTAGATTTGTACTCGGCAATCACATTTCAATTTAGTTTGCATTAAAATATGTTCTATGACATACAATCAAGGAACCACAACTTCTCAACAAAATCGTAAATACATTTAACTTTGTATGATTTTAATGGTTTCATCGTTTGATGGGATCTTCAGCTGTAAGAAATGCCATTAAAACATCAATCATTCCAAATTGTGGTAGAACATACAGCATTTTCTTCTACTAAAGCGATCCTCTTGTACATTATAGTTAAATAACAGTCTATATAGTTTGAACTAAGAGTGTGAGACTAACTGAAAGCCGAAAGTGAGAATTCCTTATTGCTACGTTCCAATTTGCACATACCAAAGTATATACCTACAGACGTAAACGAAGACACAACTCGTGATTTCCTCAAGTATTTCTTGAATGGGCCTTAAGACAAAGATGGAAAGGACTACTCCCGTTGGCACTGAAACTGATGAGTGTTCGGTGACTGATCGTAGGAGTTTCTCCGAAAGGTATGTCTTCTTCTATGTATGTATGACATCGTGTCATCATTCTCGTAGTACTCATACACATATCCATATATATGATATAGTACAAGCTGTGGGCGGCATAGCTAAATTATACAACCTACTTAAACACTAACTTACAATTAACTGTATTTCAAATTTACAGTGTTTTTGTTAGAGTAAATATTTACACAACTATATACCGAGTACCTACCTACTAAACGTAGGTGGTAGTATTAGTCGAGTCAAACTGTAATTAATGCATCCAGTAGGTAGGTATATAATAATAGGTAGCGAGAAGTAAACCAGTTTTCTTGATTTTTCTGTTGGACGCATAGAAAATGTTATGGAAATAAATGGACACACTTGTAATTACAGTCTGGTAGTTACCAGGAGCTAACTATAATTAATTACTAATCATGAAATTAGTCTCTCAGAGGCATATAATATTAAATAATAATATTCCTACAACTTGTACTGTACATAAGGTTAATCTGTAGACTGCTATACACTTCTTAATTTCAAAGATTTTGCGTGGGCACGGTTGTATAGAGTGTATAGATTGTTTGTAATGTATTCCGCCTGAAGTGCAAGGAAGCGTTAAACAGAGAAGAACCTTGAAACAAAACTCAATTCGAATATTTTCATGAGAGTGCATGAAACTACATGATATGTTTTAGATTGTGGTTTGTAGTAAGAAAATTATTAGCATTATAAATGGGTTAGTTAAAATCTAATGCTGAGTTAAGTTTAAATAACAATACAATCAAATCAGGCGTGGGAGGAACGAGAAATAAAGTTGTTGCCCATTAAAATCTCGGCTCCACTATCATCCCAGGCTGCTGCACCCGCAGCAGTCTCGAAGTCTACGTGCTATCCAAAAATAAATGAGATTTTGCTAAAAATATTTTTATTTGCTCTAAGCAGTAACTAGGAGTAGTTTAATGTAATAATGTTTAAAGAGAAGTATTAAAGTACTAAAAGGGACGGTCTTATGAAAGTGTGTGATTATTAGCATAATGTTTTCATTCAGAGCTAAATTAAAGTCTCCAGTCTGGCGGTGAAACGAATTTCATTCATGAATTTACATCGCCTATATTTGATATTATCATCATATGATCATCTGATGAGTAACATGTTCACGTAGTATCTCTATCATCGTAGAAATGTGACCAGATGTATAAAAAATATATAAATAGTTTACATCACAGACGCCTGCTCACTCTATTCCTCTTGTGTATTGATGAGAACCACATGTCCACAAAATGCATGCAGTGTGTACATTTTTATTATGTACTTTTCCGATTTCTCCATATTTTATTTTCAGACTTGTAGTAAAGACGTATGCAAAACTCCATTCAGCTGATCCAAATTCCTTCAAAATTTAGGCACCTGTTTTATTAGCCCAATTTGTTTATCGCATAGCTTTTGGCATACAAAAAATCCAGAAGCATCTCTCCTTCAAGTATATACCTAAAAGCAATGGAACTTTAAATCAACGTAAATGAAGTTCATGTGATTATTGATAATCTCTCATTTGGATTCCCAGATTCTTTAATTTCTAAACCTATACAGTTATTTCTTTACGAATCGGGTAACTGTGATTGTGCTAATAAATTGCTTACCTATGGGATATATGGATAGATACATATCATTTTTTTTATTTTACACCACTTTTTTGTGTCAGTCGAAGTGAAAGTAGGTGAAATGGAATTAAGCGATGATTTTCTGAGTTTTGTTTGAAATGGTTGTTTAGACGAGTATAGTAATGATTTAGGGAAGTAGGTTCATAGTAAATGAAGTGGGAAGATGGGTTGAGTGAGATTAGTTGTACGAGATTAGTTTTTTGCGCATAGGTTATCCGCCATTTACGGTTCGTTGGCAAACAAAACCCTTTAGCTGTCTTGTCTTATTCCGCAGACATGATGGCGTTTTTGTTCCTATCCATTCCCCGTGTACGTGTGTTTCACTCACTTCTGTTGTGCCGGAGCTATTTTCAGAGTACAGTCGGCTTTTTGACTTTTGCAGTCAGTTCATGTCTTGCTGGAGAGTAGGTAACTAAGATGATTGTGTATGAAATGGGATACTGTAATTGGGTTCTGTTTTTCTGTCTGTCTTCGTATAACAAGCCCGAAATTTACGGTTTATACGTAATGTCAATGCTTGTTTGGATCTCCTCTATATTTATTAAGTACACAGATACCTTACAATGCCCTGCCCTCCTGTCTGTCTCTCTACTCTACCGTCACATCATGCACAACGCTCGTGGTTTGTACTTTGTACTACGCGTATATAGCTATAATATAAATACCTATGTTCCTATTCATTTAATACCCGTGACTTTTGACTTTCGGGTTTCTCTCATCGTGTTTCACCAAATGATTGAATGAATTTAAAATTCCTACTTGTCTGTTGGAAGTGTAGATATTTTTAGTTCAATCATCTCAATTTACTGAAACAGACTTTGCCCTTGTAAGTCATTATTTGATTGACTTTCCTTTTACTCTCCCTTGATGAATAAGTTCT
>JAQFYB010004556.1:0-15996 GCA_034694085.1 Pogonognathellus longicornis
TTTTATTGGCATAATAATATCATAGTAAGTTTACAATTATTTGTATATTATTGAAATGGTTTATGTATAATACAACATATATGATTCGACTAATTGTAAGCATTTCTATATATTGTATGTAAAGTGTATTTTCTGTGAGTAATGCATTTGAGTAATAATGATGATGTGCCTTTAAACTTTAAACGTCTAACTCTATACTTAAACTTGTGTTCCTCTAACTCAGCCTCTTAAAATAAGGCCTCGTCTGCGGCCCGCAGAAGAAACTGCGATTGTCTCAAAGGTCATTGATGCTAATTATTATATTGTAACTTTTAGTATTCTGGACCGGATATTGCTTGGTTGGACAAATGTACACTGACCGTCAAACTGAATCTAGTGTCCACTGTATGGACAAAAAGCGGATGTCTTGGAGCCTTTTTTGCACATGCTGAAAAGTACTTACAGAAAGGAATCTGCGCTGCTAGATTTCATTGCGATGACGAGAACACGGTTAAAATCATTCGCTCATTAGAAAGTATGGATCTACCTACTCTTCGGGATTTCTTTCCTACAATTATGAATCAAATCTGTACTGTCTCAACCATTTCAAAAGTTGTCGGAAGCGCTGCTTTGAAGTTTATGATTTTCGCCTTTCATGCTCTGATTGAAGCTGGGCTGGAATCAGTTATTGAACAATACGTCCGTATGAGATTTTTGTCACCTCTAGCAGAAGATAAGCCCAAGAAGACAAAAGAAAATACAAGTAAGTTTTGTAGTTTTAATTTCCAATATAACTTGACAGTGCAGTACAAAGTACAAATATGATGATTATTCATGAAAACCTCAATCAACAATTTCATTTTGGATTGGTGATGTAGATAGTTCCGTTGCCACAAAGACACAATTTCAAAGCCTCTTGAGCGAGTAAAACCGTCTTGTACGGATTGAGTTGAGGATTCGTTGTAGATTCCAGCAGTTTTAATGCATCGTCTATATACTTTTTCAATAACTCAATAGCCACAAGGCCCTTTCCTGCATCCATAGCCTCAATAGCCTTATCAAAATATAATCCTTCCAAAATATGAATCTTTTTGAGGATTTTTGTCTCGTCTGCATTTTTTGGTTCAATTTCAAGAAGATGGGCTGATAAAAGTGCCCAGTCTTCTTGACAAGCTGTGCAATTGCATGTAAACCAATATCTGCCTGCAAGTTTATGCTGTCTCTCTTTCCTTTCGTGTTTAGTAAAGCTTGGGCCGTAATTGTCATGTATAGGTTGTCCAGCATGAATTCGTTGTATAGACTGGGCCACCATCGTTGTCCCGATAAAATATCTATTAATATTAAATCAATCATTAATTTATTTCATTAAAAATAATTATTACAGATTGGTGATTTTCCTTCCACAATGTAATATTATGTATTTGTATTTCCTATTTATTATACCTTGTCACATCAGGAGCACATGAGTGATTGAAATATGTGGCTGTGGGATAAAATCCCAATCCGAGATCAATTGTTTTGCTCTTTTTATAATTGCCTGGAGTTTCCATCATGAACTCGCAGATTTGATACGCATTTAAAGGCAGAACTTGTAAATTTCTTAAAAGCAAAGATCCAATCTTCAATTCTTCAGGTGTGACCGTAAGAGTTTTGAATAAATTAATCTGGAAATATCCAACAAGTCGAAGGCATTTCAAAAGAAAAATGGTCATTATTGAACGTTCCAAAAAGTCTTGAGGATTTCTCATTGATTCCAATGCTCCTAAATTGTACACATTGCGATAGGAAGAAGCATCATACTTCCCATTTTCACCTAGAATAACTTGATCAGGCTTTGACTCCAAAGTATCCATAAGCTGAAAATAAAAAGTTTGTTCGTAAAAAATGAAATTCAGCATAGCATTCATTTAATGTTTGAATTTTTATGTACCTCCAATAATTTTTCTGGAGAACTCTGTGTGATGATTCGGAGTGCCAAGTAACAATTGAGACTAATACCACAGCCAAGTAGTAGAACCCCGACACGACATTCGTAGCGATGGTAGGACTCCCCATTTTGTCGACATGTTCGGGAACAGAAAGCTACATTGGAACATGTCTCACACGCTACTGGGGCCTTCAATCTTGCAAAGCAGTGTATACAATGCGTTCCCATTCTTTCAGGAAGAAGGCAGGCAGCGTACGCCTTTTCGCGTAGAACTATTTCTCCTGTTTGTATTTCTTGAGTTGCATAGGAGTATCGTCCCAGTTCAGGTTCATATTTGACGTCTAATTTCGGAGATGCAGCCGGAAACGTTGGATTTGACTCCTTAGAAGATTTGGACGATTCAACAGTATCTTTTGCTGTAGGAGCAATTATTGGCTTTTCTCCGCTTTCGATCCCTTTTGTTATGGTGGCAGTTAGCTTTTCTAGTTTCTTCTGAAATTTAGTGTCACTTGGACAATGCTTTTTGCTCAAATGACGTGCTAGGTTCAAAGTGACTCTTGCTTTCGGAAAGTTTTTCAGCGAAGCATAACATGAAGCCATTCTTTCATAGATTTTGTGCCTTAAAGTGTTAAAAATGCATTTGTTGCGGGTTAATCTCATGTAAATGGTTTACCTAATTGTGTATTTCATCATGATTTTGCAACTTACTTTGTATTTTCTGGTGTTTCGTAACAAATCGCGAGCTCAGCATCCTCTATCGCTAATTGGAACTCGTCCATTTTTTGGAACAGGGCAGACCGGTTATTATGTGCATGGGCCAAATCTATTCCAACTGGGCACTTTACGATACTTAGACTGTAGAACAACAAGGCTTTATTCAAGTCTCCTTTTTCGAAAGCTTTATTTCCATCTAATCTTGATGTAATAGATTCTTCGACATTTTTTCCTTTGAAAATTGCTTCTGCTCCAATTAGGTTCCAGCATTGTTGAGCACAAAGTGTTACTCTTTCTAAATCTGTCGTGCATTTAGAAAATTCTGTAATATTCACTGATGGGCTAACATTGTCCACTAATTCCCGAAAATATCCTTTTTTGTCACTTTGTAAAGTGACTCTGCTGCAAGCAGTTTTATAGAATGAGTCGTCTTCCATTCTTGCTTGAATTCAAGATTCAGACTAAAAGAATGCAACCAGAGAAATTAGCACAAACAAACATTGAATTCGAGTCGTATTTATATCATGTACACGGTAGGGAAGAAAAGTTTATACATCTAAGAGGTGAAACGAATCTAAATTTAGATCATCTTTGTAAATCTACTACGATTCCCATGTCTCATGCGGTTTTCTTCCCTTGTGCTCTTCCCTCAAGCTCTTGCGTCCTCTTTCTTCTACGAGTTTCAGAAAAGTTTATTATAACTGTATTCTTAATCTTCCGGTAGGTTGAGTGAAATTAACACCCTCATATGTGGTTCTCCCAAGACACCTTGCTTTTTCATGAAAACTAAATGCCATGATGAATGTACTTTAATGATTGCTTGTATCTTTTGCAGTGGCTGATGTACTGATAGATGCCTGGATAGATCTGTTTGAGACGGGCGACGGAGCAACGATCGCAACTTCATTGGAACAATCCCGTTATTTGTTTTCAATGATAGTCAAGTCAATAGGAGTACAAGGTTTTAAATTCGAAAGCCTGGAAGAATGTCCACTGGTGAAAATGACCCAGCTATTTTCTTCGGAAGTTGTTCAACGATGTCAACCAGATCATGCATTAGCACGGGCAGCTAATGACAATTTGGTTTCATTCATTTCCGCACTGTTATCCGTTGTTACAGTACGGCAAGTAGTCTTTTCTGCCATAAATGCTTACCTTGCGTGTTTTGGTCCCGGCGACTCACATAAGGTAATGGAACTCATTGACTAAAGCAGATATGTGTGATTCAGTTTATAAAATAAATTTTAACATATATTGGTTTTGTGATTTAGGTTCAAGACTTCAAGTTTGTGCTGCTTCAAAGTCTTGTTGAGCATCCTCTTTTCCTGGAGCTGAACGCTGCAGAAGGAGATGAAGAACAAACCAGGCTGGATAACATTACCTGGGCCAAACGTCATTTTTTGGTAGCAACTGTGATGAAACAGTCAAGAAGTGGATTGGGTGAAGTGTCAAATGTAAGGAGTCTAGCTCTGAAACCAATAATGAGTGGATTGACGCTCCATGAACGAAGTGGCCGTCAAAGTCCAATGTGGACTCCATGGCTTCGAGTAGTATGCGATAATCTGCACCGAATTCCAAGTATTTCTTCAGGCGCATCTCATTCTTCGCGATGTTCCTCTGTATCAACAGTTTTATCCGCAACATCTAGTACACTTGTTCACGCTGCTTTAAGCAAAAGTATTTCCAATCAAAATCACGAAGGCCATAATCACGGGATAGGACATAACAGAGACAGTTGTCGCACAAGTGTTCACAGTCATCATAGCCATCAGGGTCATTTGCATGGACTTGGCAACGAATCATCACGCTCTTCCACGCTTAGTTTGAATGTTCCAAATGGGATTAATTCTTGCAGTCAGAACAGTAGCATGATGAGTATCAATAATATCGGGACTGGAACAAACGGAAGTATTGGTGGAGGGAGTGGCGGCTCTGGAGATCGTATGAGCATTGATAGACTAAGTATTGGAAGTATGAGCAATTGTGATTATTTAGATGCAATTTCTGCCATTAAAACATCTAACCCTGCAGCATCAGTAGCGAAGTCAACGACCAGCTGTGGATCAGGAACAGAGACAATTGTTAATGAAAACATTTCCAACGAAAACGGTTCTGGGTACGTCATTTTAATAATTGTTTACTGCAATTATTTCCTAATATGTAGATTTTTTTAAGTGCTCATAAAAATTGGATCATAATTTCAGGGATGGCCAAAGTCTACAGTCAATCAAAGAGCCAAGCGACGAGGGTGACGATGATGGATTGTCGGTGAAGCCATCTCAAATAGGAACAAATACAGAAGCAGACAAAAGTAACGTTGTTCTTCGTCGTTACGACAAACTGAATGATGTGGAGACAAGCCAGTTACTAGTCAGTGGACTGTACTTGCTCAAGACTATGGGGAAGGATGGATTAAGAGTTTTTTGGAATAAAAGCAATAATCAAGAACGAGCTTCGTTGCTTCAAATGATTCATCTGGCCTGTGCTCACTTTACAAATGCAAAGAAAAACAGCACAATTACAAGGAAAAAGGTATGCGTTATTGTTTGTTTGTTATTGTGTAATGTTACATAATATCTCAACTTGGCTACATGTTTTCCTTTTTAATATTGCAAGAAAGAGTTCGAGGTATTAATACCCCTAACGCAATACGTAATGAAGTATTGCATACTTTCCTCCAAACATCATAGTATTGACTGAATTTATTGACTAAGTTTCTGTACTAAGAATTATCACTTATTGTAAGTTGTATACTGTACGTGTAGTATTTATGAGGTTTCTGAATGCTGGTTTTCCTTAGTCACGATGCACTTTTCATGTTATCATAATATCTGAAGAGCTCAAGAGTTTCCTCTTAGCCAGAGAGGAAATTGTAAACCTTAGTTTGGTAAAATAGTTAAATGTGTCTAACCATTAATAAGAGCTATTCAGGTCGAGAGTTCCTAAATCGTGTAAAAAATTAGAACTATGGCGAATTACAATGGCAAAGCAGCGTTTCGATCTAATAAAGCGTTAAGTGTTGATCAAACTAAAGCGAGATCGTGCGATACTAGCCCTAAACTTGTTCACAAAAAATCCCTTAAAAAATGCAGGGTGTCAATAGCTGAAGGTTTAAAAAACAATGTGCGGGTGGCTGTTACTGCTTCGAAAGCTGTTGAAAGTATTCAGAGTAAGAAACATGTATGACGCACATCAGTATTAGTTCAGGCGGTGATATTTTGTACATCAAGAACTTACATTTTTGGTATGCATTGTTTAAAAGTTTGTTTTTATGAATATCTTAGGTGGTTGGAATCGTCGTTCCACCTACAATGCCTCCTAGTCCACGAACATCCCTTCTACCGAACAAAAAGTGGTCTTCTCTTCCTTCTAAGACGACGGACGGTGAAGCTGAAGATGGACTTAAAAACTCTCCAAGAAAAGGATCCGCTGCAGCTCCTTTAGAAACTGTCAACGACTGGAAATCTCTGAGTACCGAGTCGACTTTTGTGTGTGTTGACACGCTTTCAAATTTATGCAACGCTTGTAAAGGAGAGAATAATGAAATGAGAGATGTCATTCGTACCACCCTGGATGTCGCCAAAGCGTCGGAAGATACCAGGGCCATGTTGGGTGCTCTTGAGAACTTGTACAAAGTAGAGGAGTTGGCCTCTATCGTTTTTGCTAAGGGTATGTATCTGCATTGTGATTCTCATTGTAGTATTTATGCAATTAGTTTTCTTCTTCAATTAGTATAAGGTGATAGTAATTTTATGTGTATATTGGTTCTTTCAGGGAATGAAGATTTAAGTCATCAGCTGTTTTGCGATTTGCTCTCTGGTTTTGGAACTTCGTATCTCATAAACACTTGCGTCCTGATTCTTGGAAAATTATTTCTCCACAGTCCATCTCGAACGACATCTCAAAGCCTGTTAGCTGTGTCTACGTTGGTTTTGACCCCTGCGTTTGTTCACAATTTTAGAAAGGCTTTGGAGTTTTTGGAAAGTAATATGAGTGTTAATGATAGATCCAGCTTTGTTCTTTCTATTACGGAGAAGTTGAGCTTTATAGATGTAAATGAATTTGCACCAAATGGTGGAGGCAAAGAGAAAGAAAGTTGCAGAACTCTTCTAAGTGTGGAACACTCTGGAGGACGACACAACGGGAGAATGCCTAGAAAATTTGGTACTAAATTGGAAAGAAAATTATCGACAAGTGCTAGTGATCTTCCAAACAGACTGTCAACTGTAATCAATTCCCTCTGGTTACTCAAATCTTGCCATAATGATTATCGAATTTCCGAATTGTACCTGAAATTGGCAAACGCATATTCCCATTTTGCAATGGCTCGTTTGCGAATTGATGCATTTGACGCCTTGAGAGAAGAGCATTTAACCCGGAAAAGATACAGTGAAGCTCTGATTTGTGAAATCCATGTTGCAGCGCGACTGGGAAGACAATCAGCTACTCCAGAGGTAATCAAATTGATTTTGAAATTCGAATTCAAACATTTAACGTAATAATGTTTATGAATAATTGTAAATGATTTGGTTGTCTAATTAAACCCAGTTAAGTAAAACTCGTTGATTTATTATTTTATTTATTGTTCTGTTAATTAATATACCAAAAACATTGTATTGTAGGTTCGGAAAATCATGTTGGGAATTTCCCGTAATTTACATGAAGAGTTTGAAGAGCTGGAGGAGCCACCTGAAGAAGAGGATACAACAGAAGAATTAATTCAACGTCTTGAAACATGCGTTCATCTATGCGAGAAAGCAGAACGTTATGAACTCATGATTGAAGTATGTGGCATTTAATTTAATTGTAAATATATTTCAATAATTTTTGTATAAATTATGTTCAGATAATGCTGACATTTGCTTTGTGTTTGAACAGGTCTACAGTATTTTAGTTGATATTCAAGAATCTCTGTGTGATTACGCATCGCTGGAACATTCATACAAACAAATGTCAAGAGCATGTGCTCTGATTCAGAATAAACGCGAGCGATTTTTGGCAACATATTACAGGGTAGCCTTATTTTATCCAAAGAAACATTCTTCGTCACGACCGACGGAAGTTTACGTTTATAAAGAGCCCAACGTAACTTCCTTGATGGAAATATGTGGCAAAGTTGAAGCTGCTGAAAGTGCAGTAATAATATCTGGTGAAGTAGACCAACTCCCAGACGATGACAATATTTACGCAACAATTACTCATGTCACACCCATTCCCAGTGAGAGTCCTCGAAGGAAACTTTGGTCTGAAGACTTTAGAAGACATCAAAATGTTCAGAAGTTTACTTACGACACGCCCTTTGCTGTTAAATCTCACGATAAAATTAGTATCGACAACAAAGCTGCAGTCCATCAGCAGTGGAAACGACGAACTACCATTACAAGTATGGCAGCTTTTTCTTATTCGTTTCTGACAACATTTCGTTTTGCCCATTTGATGTTTAATTTTATTGCATTAATGTCTTTGTAGCTGAGTACACATTCCCTGCAGTCGTCTCACGTCTTCGCGTGACTCATTCTGAAGAGGAAGATCTAAGTCCTATCGTTGTAGCTATTGACGATATGCAAAGGCGAGTAACTGAACTTCGCTCTGAACTTCAATCTATGGATATTAAGAGAATTCAGTTAAGGCTTCAAGGGTCTGTCAGCGTACAGGTACGTGTGTACTCATTTCAATGTTTGTTTCAACACGTAACGGTTATAATATAGTAATGGGGATAATAATCTATTAATCTTACCACAAATGACTGTAATGAAACTTTTTATGGTGCATTAGGTTAACCAAGGGCCTCTGGCTTATGCGAGAGCATTCTTGGACAAGGAAAACGAGTTTCCGGCCCAAGACATGCACAGACTCAAAGCAATATTCAGGTAATTAGTTCGCTGTGTCACGTAATCTTTTATTGTGCCCTTCAGCAATTCATGTGGTAGCATTTTACTTGCTTACTTTATGTTAAATTATATTCTTAAATGGATAATTTGAATTTCAGGGATTTCGTTGAATGTTGCGGAGAGCTTTTAATTCGAAACGGTCATCTCATTACTCCAGATCAAGCGGATTATCAAACCCAGCTGGAATCAGATTATACCCGTCTATGTCAAGTCCTAAGTCCTGTTTTAGGATTGCCGGAAGTAGCTTTGAATAGAATGAGTAGGATTTCTATTAGTTCTTATTAACCATGTAGATCTGTTAAATCTGACAAAAATAGTTCTGAATAGATTTTAATTGTACAGTAGACGAAAGGATTTGAAATGTATAGTAATACAAATAATTAAAGTGTACAGTACAATGTACACGTAAACAAGTGATCGTGATAACATGGATGAATACTTTCGAGTCAACTCAACATTAAACCAATTTCAGCATTACAGATGAAGCAATACAAAACTGTGTGCCTGCAACTAAACTGCAATGCACGATGTTACTAATGTACAATGTAAAGACCAGTCGGTCGTAACGTAACGTAATCGTAAGCTTTAGGGTAAAAGGAACAAAGAACGTAATTAACTCTGCGATGAGCGTAATAATATTTGTAGTTTATTATATCATTCTTCTTATCCAACGTACGGCTTTGTCTGTGTGTCATGACTAATGTCGTTTTAATTTCTGTAATTTATTCATTTACAAAGAAACATAAAAATGTTTAAACTTAACAGTTTGAGATCTGAAAGAAAACGCTTGAAAGACTTTAAAACATGAATTTTTAACCACTGCACCATAATATAGCAATTCCCAGAGAGATACAAAGAAACCTTTAGTTACAGAACCTACCGTAATAATATTATTACCTATGTTAGTAGATGAATCTATTGTCTTACTTTTTTAAATGTAACCTTCGCTAATTCTGAAATATATTTTGTCTTTCTTTTCCGAACTGTTCATTTTTCGGTGTGTAAATATTGAAGAAGAGACGTAAAGACTTGTGCTTACATGTGATGATAATGCGAGGCGCTCATTGTATTGTAAATCCTTGAGAAAGGAAAGGGAATAAAACAGTCATAGTTTGTTTACGTTTTCTACAAATGTCGAATCGTCTTTACTACAGTTTGATACAAAAAGAAAGGCTTTTTGTACAAGTTTTCTGAAAAAGAAATGAATGTGAGACTGTACTGAAATTTTGAAAAACGAATTGCTTCCTGCCTACACTTCGTGCTGAACCTGCACGCAAGTTTAGCTTTTAGTAACTGTGCAATTCGGACTCTAATTGCAGTAAGCTCTCAAATGACATCCATTGTTGGCCTCGTCTCGGTAACTAAAAATTGTACATGTAAAAAATGTTTAAGAGTAAATACTTAACTAATATTGACTACAATGTTTTGTAAATCATTGTGGTAATTTCTTCAATAGTGACATTGTAAAATAACAATTACTACTACATACCTATACACCTAAATACTAGTTATTATTATTATGATAGGCTTTCTAGACTCTGCGTAATTCTGCTACCATAATATACTCACAATTTCATTATGTGCCAATACAGTTAATTTAGAACCGCTCATACCCGTAAGAACCTAATTATAACTCGGGTATGACCTTAGTGTACAAATTAGCCTATGTGTAAACATCCATATACACTACACTGTCCAGTCCACTAATTACACTTGTAGATCTTGTTGATATTAGTGTTTCGATGTAGCTGAGAAGGAACAAAGTACATACACAAGCTCATACAAACTGCTTAGAGCCACTCAGTCTGCAGTTTTCGGTGCCTTAGTCTTAAAATAAAAGCCACTGCGGTGAGCTTGAAATACAAGCGAATTAGTACCTTACGTTAAGTACGTTTGAAATTGTCAATGCAAGTTAAGCTAACAATACTCTCTGTATAAATCATTAAGTAATGAGATATTAACATGAATGATGATACCCGTAATACGTAGTAGTACATAATGATGTTGAAAATAAATAACTAACTACGAAAGCGTAATTGCTATCAGTCAAGTGTCCCAGCAAATAAAAAGTAAATTCACTCAGGCCTAGAATTAAATCCATGCAATTGCAAATAAATAGTTGGTTAAGGTTAAATTAAGGAATTACAAGATGAGGTCTAAACCCCTGTGTGTTGATTGATGATGTAATGAGTAACATTGATTGATTGATTGATTATAGATCTGCTAAAGTTGTTACATGTTTGAAAACCTTGATTGATTAATTAATTATTAAGTACTAATTACATAGAGAAAATGTTAAACTCGCGTATAAATCAGTCCTGCTGAATTTTATGATAGCTCTGTACTAACTACTGATGCTATGCTACTAGAAGACGTCTTATTGTGTGATGTGATTATTTATGTGCTAGTTAGTATATACACGATTTTATTATTTTGCTGTTTGAGTCGATTCTCAATAATGTCTTTAAAATAAAAATGTCAGTGACTCGTGTACTTCTAGTTATTAGAAAATACCTGTGTTACAATTATTACAATACAATTATCCGATCAGAGATCTTTAACCTGTCAAAAGTTTATTGTGTTAATGTTAATCTGAAATCAAATGAGTAAAATGATAAATAATGAACAAAACTTCAATACTGCTATATGCTCCCTACATTTATGTCACACTCTCATTCATATCACTCCCTCACTCGTACTCAATCACAAATTAAATAAATTAGCCAACAATTTCATAAATCCATTTCCATGTCTGTCTGTAGATTGCAAATTGAAGAATTTTATACATCATACTTTCAAAGTGTAATAATATTATGGTCAATGCTTTAAAGCTTTGATATATCAGCAAGACTGTACTCATGTAATTGCATGGGTTACATAAATTGCTATGTACTACGTAATGTACCCATCTATTTTTACCAACACTAATGGACAATGGAATATCAAGTTTTTTGGTGTATAAATAAGTACAATAATATAACAACTTTCCTTGATAACTATACCTAGATATTTTTTTAAACTTGTTCATGTACGCATTGCCTATGACTCATTGTAAGCATTAACAATATTATATAAAAATTTCTAACTACAAAAATTTCCTAAAGTTCATTTGTCAATTGTCAGTCTGAATCTGAAATGTGTCACTCACGACTTGACCTTACTGAACGTACAATTTCAATACATGGACCTAATGCACCATAAATAAATAAATAATATCAGACAATATTATCATTATAGTCTATTGATAGATTGTGCAATGCATTATGAGACGGTAGCGCAACAAACAAAAACCTGTACTTGTTAAAGGCAGTGCGTGGCAGTATTGTATGTATCTCTTCTATATAGTACTTTTCTACATCGGATTATAATGTAATGTACTATTAAATAAAGTAGGTCCATTAAGGATTTTATGGCTAATCTACCGTATATTCAGTAATACACATAATAAAACATTAAGACAACTAGTACAGAGAGTATAGACTGGATAAATGTACTCATCGAACCTTAGCTGATGTAGGGGAACAATGGACAATACAATTGTATGCTGTATGCATGGAGTAGGCTAAGTTTACGTGTGAATTGTATATGCATTGCATATAAAAAGTTCTATTATTACCCACGAGGTAAGTTGTTATGGAGTATTGTGAATGTATGGGACTTTCCGTGCTAAAGATGAAGCAATACGCATTATTGTTTGTGAGAGCAGTTTTGTCTCGACTATCGTGTACCTATGCTTGAACTTGAATAGAATAAACAGTTTAGCTTGTTACTTGTATTGTACGTAAGGCAAGGTTTGTACAGAATACATTCTCTTCATTATTTATGCGTTGGTTTTCAATCCAATCCACTACTCATGCATTACTCTCCTGGACTGGAGTTACTAAATGCTACTAACTTCTTTATGAATCTCATACTTACGTTCATCTTATGTATTTTATCAGTGTAGTATCTCCTTTCATTTGATACGAGTAGTATTACTCCGTCCAGGTAAAGCTATTATAAAATATCATGTTGTATGTAGATACACATGGAGAGAAGATTCATTTGAATACTTTTTGCTATGTTAGGCTAGGGGAGAGGAGAATTGGAGCCGGAGCGTAATGTATATAGAAGAATTGTGTGAGTGATTACCTTAGCATTAAGTTTACATGCGATGAAAAAAAGTGAGAAAGATGTAAAAGTCAAAGTCAGGGGCAAGGTAGGGCACTGAGGCAGAACCTGCAGACATGAATATTATGTGAATATTTGTATGAATCCAACACAAACAAACGTATTCGACTATGCTGTTACACTTGCACAGCTACACAATTTATAAGTGCTTTAGAATAGCTATTGCTCTGTTGCTCTATAGGGGGTCCAATAATAAAGCTCTGACCATCATACAGTACATAGCATTGTTTCTTATGGCTAAATAAGTTTTTACTCAGAATTATTTGTAAACCCATAGTCCAACGTACACGGTTCAAACTAAGGCACAAGAATCAACATCATTTTCTAAGTATACAGTATACAAAATAAAATACCATGTAGAATTTACATACAAGGTTCTTTCTGTCATTTAAATTTTATTTTTATATTCATATACCTAAATACACACAGTGACAATTACTCACGTTTTTCTCAGATTTGTATGTCCTGTAGTTTCCCTTATCTGTAGGATCTCAATACTTGTACTATGACATTCGGTTGGAGACGTAAATAAAACTGCCGTGGAATCGTTTTTCAGATTTATTCGTGTTTCCACGTTATGGCCGAGGTGTTGTAAGTTTTAATCATACGAGTTGACACAAAAAACGCACAACTGAACGTTTTCAAAGTGGACTGTCATGAGGTAAAGTGGGTTAGCGACAAAGTCGCAATGCGACTCGAAAAAATATTCATTTTCCATTGAAGTTAGTTACGTCACGAGAAATACGATCTACATATACCTTACATAGTAATACACACGATATATTCCAAAGAAAACGAGCATAAAATTAAAGGTTATGTTTTATAATAAAAATCGTATTTATCCCTACATTTTTCCCCATTTCTTAGCGTGAATACTTATACATAGAGTCATAATCAGTCAAGCTGATTTATTTGTTCCGCATAGTAAACAGCATAGGTATATATCAAGTTTTTCTGTGTAACTAAATAGGTAATACATAATGCGTACTTTTACAAAAGGAAAGCAATATTTTAAATATGAAACATTTTGACTCTTTGAAGTGCACGAATTCTTATTCAATTCGATAAAAATTACAAATCCCTAACATCACAGGATTTTTTAATTCTTCTTTAAATATTCATTTTACCTAATTACCACTTAGGTTTCAGAAAGTAATGCACACTACATGTTTTAAGTGCAACCTAAAAATATGTTTCTGTTCTGTGATTGCCTCGATTCAATTCAATGTGGGTTTTCTCTCATTAAATAAACATGGGAAACCCAAACTGTAGCTTTTAAGGAGAATTTGAAGTTTTAGGGTTATACAAACAATGAGAATAGTATAGATAATGCGTATTTGCAATCATAACTACCGAATGGGGTAGTTTTGCTAATTATCAATGTTAGTTTCACTACATGACAAAAAATGTACAGGGATTCACTAAATTATTTGTACGTAAATGTTCATTGCATGTTCATTTCAGATGAAAGCTCCGAAATATAAGACGAAACTCGGGTGATAAGTAAACATGAAAAGCAATTATTTCCTCATTAGAGCATGCAGTAATTGATATAAATTAGTTAATCTCTAGCGTAGCAGTTTGAGATAGTAATTATTAGTCATACATGCAGTAGCTTTACAAGACTGAACAATTAAATCGTATTATTAGTATACAAAACCTTTTCCTAAGTGTCTAAAATAGAATTTCCCAGGCATAATTACTACGATTACAGAAAGAAGGGGCTTTTGGGCCTTAAGACATAACTTGTGTAGTAACCAGACTGATTGTAATACTCTACTCTGCACAGATGTAACAAAGCTTGTATAAACAAAACATATTTTATACTGTCTCGGCTACATTGCCGTGCTGTTACTGTTGTTGATCTGTACGACGATTTTGTAAAGGAAACCTGTATAGTTTCGTATAAATTATAAAATTTTAATTTCCTTTCCTTAAAAGCTGAATAACGTAGGTGACTAATAATGCTACAGACAGATAAGTGGTATATAAGACCGTCTTTGGTCTACTGTCGTCATTCATAAATATTTGTTGGTGTTTTGCAGATGTTATTAACATAAAAGTATGGAATGGAAAACTATGGACATCATATCATCATCAATAAGTCGATAAAGTGGATGAGCGTGTGTAACAGATTTGCCTGATTATTCCCGATATATAAACTACAGACTTTTTGTATTGTTCGTACTCTACGTAGAGTTCTTGTGGGCATGAACAACCGGAATAACTGATTGATAAGTGGAATCTCAAGTTTCGTGAATCTAATTGCAAGGTGTTATAAAATCTCTACCTTCCAGCTAAAACAACAAACATTACCTACGTACGTACATCCTTTGGATTTGATTACGTGTGCACAATATATTTTTGTTGGCTAATTTCATAGCAACTTTACGATTACCTACTGTTTTGCTACATCGGAGATCAGCGTGTTTGGTGCAAACAACAAGATTACAGCAACAGATTCTTTTCATGTTTTTACTTGCCCAGTTTACATCATTTGGATTTAAACTCACTGTTTCTTCACTAAACACTCACCTTTTCATATGAAAGGGTGAAAAGTAAAAATCTGCTACAACACATAAAATCTGCATGGAGAAGCTAGTGATCCGATATATAAATAACTTCATCCCACTGCTTTAACGAGCTTAGAATTAGTACAAACGTGAAAGTGGGTCTTCAAGGCGAAATTCCAAACTTTCTCAGTTCAAGTTCATCGTTTTACTTCATATTGATTTGACAATGCATTTCCATTCGGGGATACGTCTACGTGGTGTGATTTTTGTTGCCCTGTTGGTGAATGCGTCTGCATTGGCGTTGTCTGAACCTGCAGTGTCGGATTCTTCAGATTCTTTAGTCAAACTATCTACACCAAGTGATTCTGAAGATGCATTAGTTTTTGTGTATCTTCCAAGGTCAGTAAGTAATATCGCTGACGGAATTTTGTATTTTTATTAATTTTTTTCCATGCAAACAAGTCGCAGTAAACCTGTATATTTTCTTAATGAGTGTTTATTCTGACGTATACCTTTGCAGTAGGGCTAGATGGGCTAACAGGAAAGTATCATTGACAGATTACCTCACGGGTGTTCTAACCAAAATGACTAACGCTGTAAAGAAAGCTGCTCAACCAGACAATCCGACTGAAACTACAGATTCTCAAGGATTCTTTAAGGACCGTTTGGATAGAAATAGACTTCGGCCATCGATATCAATGGAGGAGGAACAAAGTTCTCCAGAGAATACAGCATTCACATATGAAAATACGGATTCTTCAAAGAGTCAATCGCAAAACAAAGATTCGGGAGCATTGATATT
>JAQFYB010004557.1:0-15996 GCA_034694085.1 Pogonognathellus longicornis
ATTCGTATACACACAGAGAGTCCTAAAATCTCTTGGCAGACCGAAATCGGAATTTATCGCTATTTTATGCTATGGGTATATACAATTATTACGTTAACGCGTCAAAGGGAATGCCATCGACTTAAGAATGCAGTTCCCGGGTAAGACGGAAAATCTAATGTGCTATTGTTCTATTTGGGAAGCTTTTTTCCTGTCTTACCCGGGAACTGCATTTATTTGTTACTTACGAGCCCTTATCTATAACCGATGGGAATTCATATTCTCGATGTGTTAGTTCACTATTTATTTTTAAGAATAACTGGTAAATTGAAGGGTAAAAAGGCAAAACTCAGAGAGGACACAACTGCAACTGACTCTCATTTACTCAATCGACAAACTGACATCTTATAAACAATTACATTTTTCAACAAATAAACATCATGACTAAATTACATGACAAAATACACATCACAGAAAACTCTTAACAACGATAATTTATGAGTTCTAACAGCATTCTAGCAGCATTGTTTCGACGGCAGTAAATGGACTATGTCAACTGCTTTATTTTTGCTTTTCAAGAGTAAAGAGCTTTATGAACTACTCGAACCCATTTTCGGCTGAAATTGGTTTAAATATATTATTATTATCTACTTACTTACAAGTTACAACTACAATCTTTATAAATGTTGAGGTGTTTTCTATATAAGAACGCGAATGGCCAAAATGTTTGAATATGTGCTTATTTTTAAATATTTATTTATTTGCTACCCCTTTTAGGTAAAAATCGGTCACCAGTTCGTAAAAATATAGTGGGTTATTATTTGATGTGTACTTCTGTTAGTTAAGATAAATTGGGTGGGATGATACCAATAATTTTTGATAACACAATAATATAATCTTCCCCTTTTGAAATCGACTCAGTTCTGTCTAAAGTTATCCGAAATTCAATATCCGTATATCAAAGTCATCCGAAATAAATTCGCTCCGTGAGAATAGAAATCAAAATATTGGAAAGTGATTAAACTAATAAAAATGAGATTGCTGTATGTATAATTTGATTATTGGCTAGCATTTATTAGGCTTTTAAAAATGTAGTTTTAAAGTTATACTTGTTTTAATATTCATATTAGGTTACGTTTTTGATTGGGTTTACGTCATGTAATGTGACATTTTAAAATTAAGACAGGCTAAAGTTAGAAATGGATTTACATTCGGTAAATGCAGTTCATTATTTCATAACATAATTCTTTTCGGATGACTCGTCTTAGAAAGAATAGAACGGGAGATTATTATCAGAACTGATTACTATTAGAAACAATGAACGTTGGTGCAGCTGCAGACTGCAGACACGCACGTTTGCGCTTTCGAAGATTCGGATTCGGAGGGAGATCGGGTGTACACAAGAAGCACAACAGCCAACAATGCAGCCAATAATTTACGGACATTTGAAAAATGTTAAAATACTATTTACCACTGTCGTGGCCATGGGTGTGCAAGAAGGTAAATCCCGTCCCCAAATCCTGCAAAAGGATTTATTTTAATTCAACAGTACACAATGTCGCTTGCAAAGTTGCAATGTCGCAAAAAATTGCGATAAACGCTTTTATGCATTTTACGTCGATTTTAGCCTAAATTAGATCAATCATTTTACGATCGGTGTATAAGCACATGTACCTCATTTTGGGAATTTGCCTTCCCCCTACCTGAAACCAAATCTTGATCATGAAAAGTTCACGTCATGGTGATTTCTTCTTGCGAATTTGTAATTTCTTGAACAATTTGATTCGATGATTCTGCTTATCCCGTTATCCCCGGGTTTGACCTATAGACGCACGCACAAGTTAAGTGTGATTCTGGGTGGTCTGGGTCTAACAGATTTATGAATATTATATACAAAGAAGTAGTCCCGAAACTTGAAACCATCAACCCCCCCCCCCACACACACACAATCACACCAAAGCCATACGTCCATACATAACACAATAAATTATTAGGAGATTTACAAGAAAGTTGCATCTGTAGGATAGGAATGCATAATGGTAGTTGGTCCAATTAATACATGGATTTGCTCCCTTAGGAGATTTTGAAAAACATTAGATATGCTTTTGTTAAAAAAGGCTTTTTTAGCCAGAGTTAGTTATTTTGCGCTATTTAATAATATTCAAGGATGTAAGGAGGGGCCCGTCCTCCGAACTTCCAAAAAGGGGTACTTAAACTTAATCTGTTGAGAATGCAAAGTTGAAAGAATCAGGTTTTTAGCCATATACATGAATTTGATGTATTTCAAATTGGTGTTCACCAGTTCACCTAACAGATAAGACAACAGACCTAAATATGTGTTCAATTATGCGCACATTTGTGCCTTCCATTAAGATTTTGTCACCCAAAAATAGAATATAGAATCCCAGATACAGAAATGTTTTTCGTTAAAAACATCTGCCATAATATTAATTTTATCAATATAAAAACTGCTTAAGAAAAATAACACATAAGTTGTCATTAGTATTATAAATTGGAGACAGTAGCAGTACATAAATAAATATACACTACTACAGATTAAACATCATCGCACTACAAGATCAACTGAAAAACTGAAAGTACCGAAAGAAACTCATTGCATTTGTCAGTTCTTCTCAGTTCTCAAATCATGCTCTCTCTGGAATAGTCTAGAATTTGGGAATCTTCACACAACTTGCGCTTATAGTTACATGCAGAGCAGACTTGAGAAACACTTTCTAAACAAAAGTAGGTATAGCAAAAGCAATACTAAGCAAACCAAGTGCAAGTGTTTTTGGTGTGCTTCTCTAAAGCAGGCAAACCGCATTAATTTTAGCAATAAAGTTGAGTGAGACCAGTGCAAGTGCCATGCCAGTGAGAGAGAGTGATAAGCAAATTGCAAAATACTCGGATTCTTTTTAGTGTTGAAATTGGAGCTGTAAAAGCATTTTATTATTTAGTGATTTGAAATTATTGATGTATGTTTTTTAAATAAGATCAGCTGAAGAGAGCGCGATACCGGTTCTGTTGTGTTGTCTGTATAAGGATTCATCAGCTTAGCAGTCAATAATATTCGTTCGACATCAATAATTTTGGTTCTTGGATTACTAATTTTTTTCCGGTAAGGACTAAGATATTTTTTACATTCAACTTTAGAGACTTTAGACAAAAGGACACAGCTGACAGCATGACAATAGCTACACTAGACAGTAAATATAACGAATAGAATAGTATATTTTTAGAAACAGACACGGAAGTGTAGTGAAAAATTGAAATAATTACAGAAGTGTATCAATTTTGTTAATTATTTTTAAGATGACAGGTGATTGTAAATCTGTGTTTCTGTGCCACAGACAGAGACACAGATCTATGGCTCATTCATCATTTGTAGCCGAAGTTATAATTTATAACTTCGGCTACTAATTTTTATAACTTTGTTGTTGTTCTTTTGTCTTTATGTATATTTATATTATATTTTATTATCAGATGTCTGTTTCAACATTGAAGTTAATTCATAATTAGTTGTTTATTTTTGATTATTTTGCATTTTATTGTACTCATATGACTCAATTGATTGAATTACGCATTTAAATGAATTTTAAAGAATAATATTGAATATGTCAGGGAACAAGCTGTCAATTGGAAACTTAACAATATTTAATAATTAATAGGGGCAAACAAGAAGTTTTATAATGAAAGAAAACTAGTTTAAAAATTTTGTTATGTATTATATACATTTTCATTTGTTTTTTTTTGCAGTTCTCTTCTCAATAATGGCTAAGTGGGGAGAAGGTGATCCTAGATGGATTGTGGAAGAGCGTCCTGATGCAACCAACGTCAACAATTGGCACTGGTAAATTATTTAACGCCAGAATTCAACATTATGATAATACTTGTCACTTTGATTTGATCCCTGTGTCCGTTTCCAGTCCGTCACAATTGCATTTTGGGATACATAGCAGATAGCACGGAGTGTGTAGTGTATTGTGTATAACTGTTTTGTATTCGATTGGTTTTTGTTGTTGACTGTCAAAAAAGCTAGCTAGACCGTGGCCGTCCGTATGCGGGGACCAAACGGAAACGGACAATTAGATAGATTACCCGAAGTTCAAAATAGATGTTCTTTAGCAATAAAATTGCAAAAAATATATGTATGATGATATGACCACGCTACGCGCGAGACTTCAATGAATTAGGATTTATTGAATTATAGAATTTGCCCTAAGAAAAAATTAATAACATTAATTAAGAACTCTATGTATTTTTCTTATAGCCACTTTCCGTACACAAGGAATTAGTTTTTAATACTAAAAATTGTAATTGTAATAATATATTAAAATATTATATTTAGCTTTAGTTTTATTTTAGAATTTTTGCTATGTATTGCTAATTTTGCTATCGTCTTTGTTTGCAGGACCGAAAAAAATGCACGTAAATGGTCGATGGATAAACTGAAGGAGTTATTAGTTAACCTGAAGTTGGATAATAGTGAAGGTATTGAATTTACAGAAATCTGAATGAAATGATCTTTTTGAAACAGAATCTTTTTTTGAGTCTACGGAATGTATTTTTGTATTTATGTAATGTTATTTCATTGCTTTTTTCATAAAATTAATGTTGGTTGATATACAATACGATGTATATGTTCAAATGTACATATTCTCTTAGTATGTGTTATAGTTTATTGGGTGATTTTATTTATCCGCGGATAAAGAAAATTGAGCATTATATTCTCTATTATAAATATTAATAATTACGTTAAATATTGTATTTTTACTATAAAACAGGTACCTGTAAGATCACGGAACTGGATAAATGTGAAGGGGATGCTTCAGCTAATAATCGGAAAGCAAAAATAATTGTGTTTTTTGAATGGGACTTAAAACTAAAGTGGAAAGCAAAGCTGAAGAATAGTGACGAAAAACTTAGTGGTACAATCGAAATTCCAAACTTAAGTGATGAAAACAGTGTTGATGATCTGGACGTAAGTAAACAGAGAATGGCAATACAATCGAATTATATGCATGTTTTAATTCAATAATTTTACTTATAGATCCAATTTCAATGTGACGCCGGAACAGATAGTGAGCAAAAAATGAAATCTGCCTTAAGAAGTGAAGGCGTTGATATAATAAAGAAGGAACTTCAGAAATACATCGATTCCTTGAAGGAAGGTAAATGTGATTTAAATAAAATAAAATTAATGAACGAAGGTTTTTTGAATCAAACAGTTAATTTAAAATCCCGTAGGCATATAATTTATTGAATCAATCATAAAATCTAAAATAAAAGCATTTTTTTATTTACTTTAGAATTTACCCAAGGTATGATTTTGCCGAAGAAAGACCAAAGTTCAGTAAACACTAGTAAATTAGACAGCCTCAAACTGAATTCGTCGGTAATTATTAAAGCAGACTGATTGATTTTTTAACATTATTCTGAAGTATCAAATTATAAACATTTACGTTTTTGCAGGTTGACAGCGAAACGAGCAGCAGTTCTAAGTCTACGTCAGCAGGCGGTGTAAAGCTCCAGCTATGTGATATACAAAGTAAAGCTACTATGAAATGCACCGCAGTTGATGTTTTTCATGCTCTTATGAAACCTGAGGTTAGTTAACCCATTAATATAAAAAATGAATCTGGGTGGAAATAAAGAGTACATCAGAAAACAATAAGTATAAAAAATAAAATATGATTTAATATGTGTAGATGTTCGTTGCGTTTACCAACGGATCAGGCAGAATCGATCCCAAAGTTGGTGGTAAATTTGACATGTTTGGTGGAAATGTCCATGGGGAAATTATTGAAATCGTAAGTTATTTCCTATCGTTGAACATCGAAAAAGATCATTGAACATGAACTTATTAAAAATTCTACTTGCTGGTGCTTACTAGTTACTAATTATTAATTATGTTCTTAAATAAACTAGAATTCTCCTACAAAAATTGTACAACTATGGAGATTTAAATCTTGGCCAGATGGACATTATTCTACCGTGACATTTACGATTAAAGAAAAAGAAGATTCCACTCATATCCGTGTAGAACAAAAAGGAGTTCCTGTCTCGTAAGTTTTAAGCTTCCAGCTAAAATAACATCATGGAACGGTTATTATTATAATAACTCTATGTAGATAAGATAAGATACATATTCTATTCTAGTTCTTTATGTTTACTGTATTTGTTTACAGAGATGTGGAGAAGACGAAAGAAGGGTGGGACCAGTATTATTGGGATGCAATGAAACGAACCTTTGGCTTTGGATCTTACATCTTGTAAACTTACACTCAAGAACTCATAGACAAAATTAACATGGAACTTATGAATGTCACTACTTGAAGCTAAAAATGTGCATTTTCTAAAGTTAATGGGTGTACTGCCCAAGGATTTTGTTAAAACGAGGTTAATTTATGTAGACTAGGCTCTAGACATAACTATTTACACTCCCCAACACTGTCATTGATTCCCTGTATTGTATAATGCAGTTAGATTTTCATGATACTCGTATTTCAATATTACATGGCGCAACAAAATTTTGCCCTTGCCGTAAATACTTATTATGTAATGAATAATCTTTATCATTGTAATTGACTTAAATAGTACACTAATACTACAAAATTGTTATTAATAAGTGTAGTTGTTTTGTGAATCCTGCATGAGTAAAAATGACTTGCGTGAAAGAACTTACTATTGCAAGACAATTTAATTCCAAAACATTAATTCTTTACTGAAAAACACAATTGAATACCTACCATAAATGCAGTAGAAATAATTATTATAGGTTTATATGCTTTTACTTAATTCACAAAATGTATTCATGGATGAGACGCTAAGACATTGAAAAAGTGATAAACTTCATCATGATCAAATACTGCTATATGCGTAGTACAAATTTTACATTTTACAGGGAAAAATTTGTCAGATTCGCTATTTCGTGGTACCTCTTCAGTTTCGACTTTACTTTTATCACGCCTTGATTTCTTTTTCGGTTCTTTAAGTGGCACCACCAATGTTTCCGCTTTATCAACAACACAATTCATTACGAACATTGCCCTGTACTGCCCTGCATAAAATTCATGTCGCTGACAATCCAAACAAAGCACCGTGAAGCATGCTGGACAATTTAAAACAGCATCTGTACTGGGCAAGGGAGTTTCTTTATCATTCTTGGTTTTGGACTTACTTCCACTTGCTTTTTCACTGTTAGAATTTCCACTTTTTGCTTTCTTATCTTTAGAATTTCCACAATACTTGCGTCGTTTACTGTCAACCCATGCTTGGTCTTTCGCATCGGAATCAGGATCGTAGAATAAGTCTTCGTTTGAAAAAACTTCTCTCTTCTTTTGCTTTTTCTGCTTTTCTTGGTCATCTTCTCCTTCACTCTCGTCGGAGTCAAAATAAATGGAATCGTAGAATTCTTTGTTTTTATTGTCTTCTGTACTTTCTGAAGTGCCTGGAGGCGGCGGCTCTTCGTCAGCAAATTGAACTGACTTTTTTTGTTGAATCTTTGTCTTACTTGAAGCTAGTGCAGGTTTGGAAATATTGCTAAGTGAGTCTGGAATACTACTTTTATTTAATGAAGAACTTGACGAAGATCTACTAAGTGACCGCTGGTGCTCCATTCCTCCTTCTTTTTCCGCTTCCAAGGCCCTTTGATCTAATTCTGCTTCCATTTCCGCTTCAAATTCATCAATATCTCGAGTCTTTTTTGTAGCTGTAGGAAGGCTTAGTATTTTCAGAAGTTGATCATTCTCATATTGCTCCTCCTCATCACTGAAATACAAAAAATAAAATGAGCTACTGTTAAACTGGTTTGTAATAGATATACCAACATTCAACATTTCAATCAGTTGAAAAATTTTGTTTGATAACGATTTGATTGTGTAAGTAAAGTCCACAAACCTATCCATAGCTGATGTAGCGTTCATTCCCATCACTCCTTCGTCATCCGAGTCCGAACTTGACCCAAAATCCAGATAATTGTTGTCCATTTTATAGATTTATTACTAATGAACTTTGATATTTTATAAAAACGTAAGTCTAACTAAACTTAATATTAACTGTAACTGTATTAGATAATCAGTTCAGTACTCTAACAATGTAAACAATTTCGCTATTTCGAAGTTTGCAAATATTTTGCGTTCAGTTGAATAATCCTAGCTAAAAATCAAGAACAAGTGCAAGTCTAATATGAGACGTCTTCCCGAAGACCAAAATGCGACGAGTCTCAAAGCTCAAAAGTTTCATCTCATATCCCTGTGTGTCTCAATCTCAACTCTCAACTTCGATTCTCAAGTATAAATATACTTACAAATTGAACTATGTAATTGAAATTGGATTTGGGGCTTGGGGTACCGAGCAAATATAATGGTTTAATTGAATCTCAAACTATATTAGATGATTATTGATAATAACTTATTTGTAAAGTCTTTGAGTTTGATTGTTAATGTTATACAAACTTTGTAATTGCAACTATTGCAACATATTATTTGATTTCTAACGAAAGAGACAATGAAGTATGATTTTATTTAACAGTATCAGTATCAATGCTGCTTCATGCAGTTGACAGTGTTATAAAGTATCTATACCTATGACCTATCTCTACATTCCTAGAATATCCCGTATACTTTCTTAAACTTTGAACTAACAATTAGAATATTGAAATAATTTCGGATTCTGAGGATCTTTGTTCAAATGATTATAAAGTTTCAACTTCTGTAGTTGAAACTTGTTTGAGTTTCTGTAGGCGTTCTCCAACTTTACTGAAATGAAATTCAGCAATACAATAATAATATTATAAATGCTAAACATCAAAAACAACTTATGATTACAATAAATTGTTAAGTAGTTATAATATGCAAGTATTGACTTAGGTTCTTTTTGTAATTAAATTACCGTTGAATTGCTCTCATGTATTTAATGCACTTTTTGCTCTTCTGAATCTTGGTTCCAGTTTTGCAAAACTTATCAATTGCATCTATGAACCTGGTTTCGTCATCCGAACTTGGAATCTTTAAAAAATAGGCATGAGGTCAAAATTTTCCGTGATTTCATTTTTTAAGTTGATTTATGCCTACATACTTACTTAAGCACTTTGAGTGTGAGTGTCAATAAATAAAAAATTTTGTGTTTAGTACTAATGTTAAAGTTTTGCTTAGATAGAGACTGTCTATTTTTAACCTCACTGACATCCTCAGGTTCCGAATCCGATAGGTTTTCGCATGCAGTAGGTAATCTCAATTGTTTGGCTAGCAGGTGTCTGCGTTTCTCCTGGATATGCAACTCAAGTTTTTCTTTTGTTTCGCCATTCCACCATCGCCATATTCTCTTCTGCATGATACACCAAAAGCAAGTAATTATTGAGGGCAATTTTATTATGTTACTAGTTTTCATAAAAATATACCTACAAACTTATACATTTGGTAGTTTACATAAAATTAATTTAGTACTTACACCATAGACATACACAATCGCATGGAAAAGTACAAAACCAGCGAGTCTAAACAGAGTGTACCAAACGGATCCTCCTTCACTGTCTCTCACTTTCCATCGACCCATTATTGCTCTTTATTAAATAAAGTGCCCAACCCAAACTGATGTTTTAGATGCTAAAAGTGAATGTCCAGTAAACGAAATGTAAAGAACGGAACGATTTTATCTTAGACTTGAAAATGTAGACATTTAAACGGGGGGATAGTAAACAGAAATAACTGTCAAGCCAACAGAATTACTTGTGGCTGACTTCCAGCAATTGAAGTGCTTGAAACCTTCTACTGACCAAAAAAATTGAGATATAGAAATACATCTGCCCCCCCCCCCCTATTATCAGTATGATAGAAATGAATAAAAAACCATTTCTGCTTTGATAGTAAAACTTACAGAACTCTTGATGTGTTGAACCTCAAAAAAGGGTTGCGTTAGTTGTGTAGTCTTTTAGGCACCTTGATGTGTTGTATGCACATGCAGTTCTTTTAAGTAAAAGTGTAGCTCTTTCTATCTCAATGCATGATAAAGTTCATGGCATGTATTGATACTATTATTGGTTCGAGTAATAACGAATAATGAATAAATATTCAAAAATGAATAATCCATTTTCTAATTCTTACGAGGTAACTTTGTAATAAATGTACTTAGGGTTTCATTTGCTGTTAAGTATTTCAAAGCTATTTTTATAATGACATCAAATTCAACGATAACACGACTCATTTACTTCATTATAATAAGAATAATGTCGATTATGCATCCGTGCAGATTGTTGCTTACAAACAATTACATTTTACATAAAAGATACCTTATCAGTTATCACTAAAGCTATGAAGACTTAAGTTACATTTTAATGATTAACTACATATAATATTAAAATAATTAATTATCCACGCATAATTATAAATAGTGGTCAGTAAAATTGTATGTCCGGCACTACTCACTAACTTTATACAAATTTTCGTTTCTTTCTAGGATCGGATTTTCTCTGCATCTTACTAGAGCGCTTGTATCCTTTCACCCAGCGTTCTCTGTCCATCTCCCATTTAATCTGCTTCTTATCTGTATTTTTATTTAGGTTCAAAATTATTAGAATTTATCTTCTCACATAAATAGATTTCATTGTAGTAAACACTTTAGTATAAATAGTATATAATGAGGATAATTACCTGATTTGTCCGCATTAATGAACGTTTGGGATCCTGAAAGCATATCGTCTGCATTTTCTTCCAACATATCAGCAAACTGATCTGCTGGTGCAAACATATCTTCAGTTCTTTTTGACTTTCCTTTTGGTTTTATACTTTTCAAAGTGTCCTGTTTTAAAAATTAAGATTTAGTTAATTTGTTCATGATAAATTGAATGTGCAATTGTAAGTATACGCACAAAATCTTTGTCGTCAGAGTAGTCATCTTCATCGTCCATGTCTATAGCTTCCATATCACTATCATCTTCATCATCCAATTTCATCAAATCGTCGTCATCGTCGTCTTCCTCTTCATCACCTAGATTCATGAAATCATCGTCATCTTCTTCCTCTCCTTCCTCCCCTTCATTGTCAGTGTCAGAATCGATATTTTTATTTCCCTGTTTTTTGGGGTTCTGAACCTCCACTGCAAAGTCAACATCATCATCGTCTTCGCTATCAACTGTATTTTTGGAAGATTTAAAATAATTTCCCATAATATCGTCAAATTCCTCGTCGTCCACACTCTCAAGATCACTATCATCTTTATCTTCTTTATCTTTAGGTTCTTTTTTAATGCTTTTCCCTTTGAAGTACCTTCATAAGTGTCAAATAAAAATCCAATCATTAATGATTTGATAAGTGCAGGATAAGTGTGTCAGTGTGTGTAGTATTATATATTTAATAATATTTATTTTACATACTTGTAAAAGAACTTTTCCTCTTCTGGAACTTTATCTTCATCTACTTCCAAGTATTTAGTTGAATTTACAGCTAGACTTCGTAATCCCTGAGGTTGATACGCTGGCCGAGTCTGTTAAATAAATTAGTTAACATAATTAATATGGCAAGTTTTAAAAAGCAATTACACCATTTAATACAACGATGGCATAATAATAATTAATTAATAAGATGTAACACATGCAGAAGTTTTTGCTTATTACCTTGTTCAGCTTTACGTTTCTAAATACAAAACGTTCCAAGAAACGAGAGACTGTGAAATCTTTTAGCGGATTTCCGTCGTAGCTTATTTTGTTACGTTCCAAAAGAATTTGAGCGTACAACGCTACACTAGGATGAAAATGATGGCATAGTGTAGCTAACTCATACGCCAAAGTGAGTTCAGCACCGCAATATTTTGGGTTTCTTGCAGTAGGATCATAGACAGTAGTTCTAGATTCGATTTGTTTTTCATCTTTTATTTCCTGTACATCTTTACATTCTAAAACTTCGATCTCACGTACTGAAATATGATTTTTGATGGTTTTCGGCATTTCAGAGTGGTCAACTTTCGGATCTTCATCTATTTTCACATTTGTAGTTTTCAGTAAATTATTGAGATCTACTCTGTTCTGTGCTTTAGTTCTTTTCTTGTTCTGTTCATTCAAGTGAGAATCCGAATCAGAATCTTCATTGGACTCAGCTTTGATGTCATCTGCAGTTGAAATGTTCTTTACTGGTGTCACTTCACCAATGCAAATGATTCCTTCGTGTGTCTTTGAAACCTCTGAGATAAGAAATAATATGGCACACGCCAAATTCGGTTGAACGTTTTGACATATCTGTAAACAATAAATGAAAATCCACAAAATTAATCATTGTTAACTAAATGGTAATGTTTTAGCTTCATTAACTACATAATAAGCTTAAACTAATTATATTAAGCTGCGTAAAATTTTGAAGCTAATAAGTTAGTACTTACCTGCAACAATCGCTTAGTAAATCCGATCACACGTTGTTTTATTGCGTCCTTTTTCATTGACTTAAAAATGAGGTTAAGAAATTGCATATTATGGGCAGTTGTTACAAACTCGGAGCTCATAATTTTCTCATATAAAACGCGATAAAATCTGTACACGAATATTTTCACATATTTTTTTATTTTGTCATTTTATGCATTTCAATGTGTTTTCAGTATATATTTTACCGATCTGCAGCAGCTTCATTGTCCTTTACGTCAATAAGTTGATACAAAATGCATAATGCCTGGATTCCAATATTGAACTGTGACAAATGCACGATTTTGAAAAGCGTGTCCAAACCTTCATTGAACTTAAATCCATTTAGTTTTGCAGACGGGTAAGCTTTGTTTAAGCCTGTGAGTAAGGCACTCATCATCTTGCTATCAATTTCACCCTATAGAAAATTCATAATGTAACCTACACTTCAATACAGCTTTACTTTTAAGGTTTGATTACTTACCGTTTTAACGCAACCTTTGAAGAAAGCTAAATACACACTGATTAGTTTTGTAGAAAGTTGAGGGTCATCAGCATCTAATCGGATTGAGTTAAGAAAGCAGATTCCATAATACTGGGCCTTAGGGCTGATATTATTTCTGAACAGAAGACGCTCAACTTCCTTCACCACAACTATTTTCATGGTTGGATGCATCTCCACAAGTTTGTTCAGATGAAACAGTGCTCTAGAGCCAACCTTTTTAATCGGATCTCCTAACTTATTCACTAGCATTTCCAACAAAATCTGTAAGATTTAGAGTTTTTGGTATGTGTAAGATAGTTTTAGACATTGTTTAAATAATATTAAATTAACGTATAATTGTTGTCTTGTCTTTAATAATCATAAATTACCGTTTCTTGCTCGGGATGTGCTGCTAGTAATTCCTGAATAATTGAAATGGCCTTCCCTCTTAGTTTGTCAACGGTATCACTAGACATTTGACGTAATGCATCTATGAACTGCTTATACATAGCCTTCAGACGATCTTCGAATAACCAAACCACGAGTTGTTTCTGTGATGCAGTTTTTAACATGACTCCTCTATTGTCAAAAGCAATTAACTTTCTATCAGGAGGAAGCAACTCTTCCAAGAAAAGATCTCTTACGGTATCTAAAGATGATTTATAAAGCTTTTGAACTTCTTAGACAGCGTAGTATGAAATGTCAATGGTATAACAACAAAATTGTATATTGTACCTGCAGCAGTCAAACACTGATGTTTTCCTTGAATTTTGACATTAGAAATAAGCTGTTGAAGACAGTACAAATTATGGATGGGTGAATCTTGAATTCTAATTGTAAAAGCAGCCATTCTATCAGGCAATGTTCCTGTTTTCATAATCTTGTCCATCCAATGAAAATCGGACTTTTGCTCTCCTTGAAGACTCACTGAATTCAATCAAGTTTCATAGTTAGAACAAACAATTTTTACAAACTAAAAACTAAAAAAAATCAATTGCATAATAGCCGTGATTGCATATACCAGATTTGTATAATTGAGCATCCGCATCAATCAATTTTGAAGCTTTATTTTCGAATTCCTTAATTTCAAATTTATTTAAAGGCTTAACGTCTTCATGTTCTGATCCCATTTTATCCTAAGAAAATGGTAAAAATAGTACTCAGAAAATTATTTTCAATTGCAACAATTATCAAAAGAAAGTACATGTATAATGTATATTATCTTTTATTAGCAGGCTATCTTGACTATAGGTAGAGGTAATCATGTATTTTATAGTATTAAAAAAGACATTTCAGTACTTACCGATTGTACATCCTGTAGTAAATCAAACCATTTTCCGTCTGGCTTAATCAACAAATGTTTACTTTTGTTTAAAATGACTTCCGAAGATGAATTATTACTAAATGTCTTTTGGTTTTTTCGTAGCTTTGCATTATCATTGGGGAATTTCTTTTTCGTGTTTGCTTCCAAGGTTTTCACATTTCCGTGTTTTATTTTATTTCCACTGGATAAGTTGACGCTTTGATTTGGCTTAGCAGTACCGCTTTGGTTTCGCTGCTCTATTATCTTCTTTTTATTGCCTTCGGGCGTTAACTTTTTTCCTAATTTTACATTATTTTTTAGCTTGGATTTGTTTGACAACTTTTCTGTTTCATCCACAGGTACATTTGATTTCTGGGGAAGTATGTTAAATTTACTCAAGCCCAAGTTGCTAACAAAGTCAGCCAGCTGAAAAATTAATTAATTTCAAAGTTTACAACTTTGATTACATATACAATATAACACATATGACCCAAAATATAATGCAGCTTTTCAAATAATTACAATTACATTATTCATACTATAATGTTGAAGGAAACTTAATCCTTAAATTAATTACCTCTTTTTGATCTAGTTCCATGTCTAATCCTTCACCTTCACCTTTTGAATCTTGTGTTGGCTTCATCCTATTCTTTGATTTTCTTTTAATCTCCGATTTGTCTCCTGCCATTTTTTTCGGGACCTACAAGTTTACAATACAAAATGTAAAAGTAAATCTGAATGTATAACTGTAAAAGTTAAAAATACTAATTTAAAATTACCCTAATTCTTAACTTTGTATTTAGAAATCTGCAAAGGCTGCTTTTTTACCTTATTATGAACTACTTCTACTTCTGATTTGGACATTGAATGCAGATCAAAATGTTGACAGTACAAACTATATCGTTCTTGTATTATAAATGTTGTATTCAAATTAAAAATCAATAAATATTGTGTTTTCAAAAACCGAAATATTAAATTGTAATAAAAAAAGTTGACATGAAAGATTCTCCATAAATAATAACAGTCCCCATACACGTGGTTATTTATATAAGGTTTACATCTGCACGATCAAATCCCAGCGCCGAGTCTTCAAGGATTTCATACCTAGTTATACGATACTTTTTTTAGAAAGCCGTATACCGTGAATCACCTATACGATGAGATTTTTTATTTTGCTATGAATACAGTCTTTCTTTTGTCTTAGGCTAGGCTAGGCTGTACCCAGCGGCAGGGCACTAGGGCAATACCCCCTCGCCCCCGAAATACCAAAATAAGAGATTGTTTTAACAAAAAAATCGATTTTTTTTCGCAAACTCAAGAATTTGGTGTAGTTTAGTTAGTTGATTAAGACATAAATTCGCTCAATTTTGTCGCATTTTTATATTTGTGAAATAATTTTGATGCAGATGTGATTGGTCTCATAGAAAGGGCATCACTCATAGAAAGTGGTACGATATATCGGTAATTTTTTGCTTATAAATTATGTATAAAACGCATGTGACAGGCTAAAGATTAGTGATTGCGGCGGGGGTAGACCGGTAGAGCAGGGATGATATTGTTATGTACTGATTCTAATTTTTATAATTGGATGTACTAAATTGTCACTTAAATAACGCTGGATAAATTGCTTTTATTTTGAGCGTCCAATCGATAAAACTTACTTGTACACTGTGCATATTATACCCATATCATTTAGATATACAGGTACATATATATACAAACTTTTAAAGATTATTCTTAAGACAGAAAAAATGACCGAATAACAAATATGTGAGGCTTTTGTCTAAAACATACACAATCGAATGCTTAACGTCTCGTATCCTTGCAGCGTGGTTTTATTCCCAA
>JAQFYB010004558.1:0-15995 GCA_034694085.1 Pogonognathellus longicornis
ATGGAATCAACAACAGAAATATTAAAATCAACAACAGAAACAATAGAATCAACAACAGAAACAATGGAATCAACAACAGAAATATTAAAATCAACAACAGAAACAATAGAATCAACAACAGAAACAATGGAATCAACAACGGAAATAATGGAACCAACTACAACAGCGTCAATGACAACAACACCAACGACATCCATCACACCAACAACCGAAACAATGGAATCAACTACATCTGGTGCCCGGAATCAGGCATTCATTTGCATTGAAATAATATGGACATTTATTTTTAGCACCATTTTGTTTACTATGAAGTAAATGTATCAAGCGAATACAATTTCAGCTTGATTATTCAAATGATTTATTCTATGACGTTATTCAAAAAATTATGAATTCCTGAACTGCGCATCTACATATTATCGAGTTAGGAAATTTTTCTGAGAGTTTGAGAAATGAAAATTCAGACTTTTATTTATTTTAATCGTAGTACAAGTATAAAAAATACTAAATCAACAACACCTTTCATCCAGTTGAGCGCAAAAATTCAATGTTCCCTATAATTGCAATGATGGTTCACTGATTTCAAAAAGTCAAGTATTAAAGGCGATGTAAAAAATTAATATACATAAAAAAGTGCTAAAAATCTATTTTTCTCTGTCTTGGATCCAAGAAAAGTTACTACATTATTGAATGTACGTTTGAAAACAAAAATCATATGCCTATTTCATTATTGTCGGTTAAAGTATTTATAAGCTGTGGCCATGCTCTCAGGAATTGGACTTGAATATACCTGTTGTAAATGATATGTTCTTATAACTTCTTTGTGCTACGTTTTCCTAGCCAAAGAAACTATGAATCTCTACATACTTAACTGTACATGCTTGTCAAACACATTTTATTATACTCGCTTAATTTAAATTATTGGTCTCTTAAGTTCCTAAGTTTACACATGTTTCAAAAGATAAAAGTCAAAGGCAAATTAAGCATGTATTCTAATTACTTGTAGTTAATTTTTAGTAAATCTTTATTTTTGAATAAGCAATATTCCTGGTTGGGTATTAAACCCCCGAATCGAAACCCCCGGTGCGGTATGTGATGAAACCCCCATATGATATATGTAAACAAGTGACGATACCCCCGAAACATATTTATTATTCTCAAAAGGTCATTTTTATTCATCCGACTTTATACACTGAGGCGGACTTCGACTCGTGGCTTTTATTATAGATGTATCCTTGATACACTAATTTAAGTGCACCTTTCTGACTTTTCACAAATTTTAATTGTTCACTCATGATGTATTGTGTACCTTCCAGAGGACAAATAACGAATGAAGGGAACGACAACATACGAAATGCTGTACATGAGAAACGAGCATTTTGGTTGATGGATTATACAAATGAATTGGTATATGGAGATATGAAAGTACATTTTACATATACTTAGAACATGGTGACGGGGGTTTTGCTTGGATTTGTAGTAATTGTCATAATTCGTAGCGGGGTTTTCGCTCGGGGGTTTCGGTTCGGATCGGGTACCATATTCCTACTTAACCACCGCAAATCAACTATCATTAACAAGTACCTCATAAACACTTTTGTGTATTTTTTGCCCGCTGATGATTTATACCGTAATTCAGTACCTACTCAATTATTGGACATAAACGATTGGCATAGATAAACATTGGAATCTTGACTTAAAATCCATGTATTATATGACAAATCAGGCTTCAATATCTCAACAAAGGCGTATCCTGGGCACACATGGGGGTGCTGAACAGAAACATGTTTATACATATAGTACGTCATATTTCGCGAGCAGCGCAAAATTGTTATCAAGTTTGCATTATAAACTCTATATAAAATACATCGAATTCACGCCAACTAGGTAATTAAAAATTGGTGCGAAAATTTTTGAACTTTTAGGGCAACAAGTAACCTCTTTTTTGGGAGACAGCTGATTTTATCCAGTGTAGTGCACATAATTTTGGTAGTATTGTGTCCCCTAACACATCCCCCATAAATACCTTACTGGGTATCATTGACGTGTCAATTTTTTCAGCCTTCAATTCAACATGTTAACATGTATCATACAATAAACGACACGTAGATCTACATCCTGAGATCAAGTTTTACAATGAATCACCATGTCATTATATACTATAAATAGTATAGTAATTCCAGAGGTCTTTATTAAATAAATGAATAAACGTTTGAAGTATCCTGTTAAGTCTGTTTTTTCTACAATGAAATTAAAAATTGAGCAACAATGAGCCTTTAATACCGGTGTATAAAACAGTATAAAAGGCTTAAAATCTAATGCTCCGTTTTTGGTTTGTTGAAAGCATCAAACCAGAAATTACCATACTACAAGCCAAATTGTACTTCTATTACATTAAATCAGATTTATCTCGGCAAATATTTTACGTCACAGCCAGGGGCGTATCCAGGTCTAACATTGGGGGGGGGGCTTGAAAAAATTTTGGTTATATACGTAAATTTTTTGCGCGTAGCGCAAAAACATTTAGCAAATTTTGCAAAAATCAAACAAATTGCAACAATATCGCTCGTAGCGCGAATAAATTTGAGATTTTTTGCAAATTTACTGCCAAAATAGTCTCTTTTTTGGTACTTTGGAGGAAACCTGTTTTTATCTAGTGTAAAGCTCACTTTGAGGGGGGCTTCAGCCCTCTAAAGTTGCATTGCATGCAGTTAAATTTAAATCCGTATTTTCAATATCGACATAAATTGCAAATAATTCTCTCGCAGCGCGAATTATTTGCATTTTTCGCGATTTTTTTCAAGGTTTAGAACTTTAAAAAATTTTACTTTTGAGATATTTTATGCAGGAGTGCAAGTGTATCCCTTTTGGCTACTTGCCTGCTGCACAGAGCGAGCGATGATAAAACATGATATGACATGACTGTGTTTCCATATGAAGGTATTTACTTATGGCTGTTTCAGCAATGCAATTTTCTCTTCCATTATCACTTGGTTTTATCACTTGTCGACTTATCTTTACAACTCTTATCGACTTACCTATACTTTCAACCAACTACATGGGGAGTAGTATTATTTATAGTCATGCCAATTTGTGGTATCGGGATAAACCATTTTATCAATGCCATAAATTATGACATTGTGTGTTAGATCAAAGTGTAAGAGTGGTTCAGTTGTTAGTCAAAAACTTACATGACTTATTATGTAGCAGAAGCTACTAAATATAGATAATTTGCATGTGATGGTTCATTATCGCTTCTATGAATAACTCTAAAACGAATTAACACAAACCGTTCAATCTATTCATATGTGAACTAATATTTAAAAAAAATAGTGAAATGTAAAAAAAATATTTAATAGGTGATAGGGGTTTAAAAACATTTCAATATGGGCAAATCTGACACTCTCCAATACAATGGTTTTGATTACATTGTTTATTATTCATTCATAATACTTCACAAAACAGACAATTCCACTTCTAGATTTCATTTCATTTTTCTAAAACCAGAATGGTCATTATCAGCACATACCATACGCGGTCGTGCGCATTAAAGTTTATTTTCCACCGGTCAAACAAGCAATGACCTTTAGAAAGTAAATGACGCAGACAATTTCCATGAACCTCCTCTAAAGCTGTCAACTATTCAAGATAGTATGCTCACGTCACACCTTTTTACTGCATTTCTATTCCTTCTACTTGAAACGAAACTAACGTTTCGTATACATAAATAATTCAACAAAGGTCAGATATATTAAAAATAATTTGGATTTTTTAATGAAGGATAAATTATAATAATAATAACGCTTAGTCATTGACTAATTGTATTATTGATAAATTTATATATATAGCGTCTACTTATAATACTTATTCTTGGTGATACACGATACACGTAATTTTATTAATTAAAAAATGGCGGGGTAAGGTGGAGTGCAGTGTCGTATTTAGGGACAGTTGCACGGTACCCGGATCTCCCCCCCAGATTTTTGGAAAGTGGACACAAATGTACTATATGCCTTAATATTTATTCAAAATTGATATGAATTTTCAATTATTGTAGTGATCGTCTGTATAAGTACAAACCAACTTAATATTTTTGATTTTAAATTATTTGCTTAATTTCGTATATTAAAGATGACCTAATCCCATTTTAAAATCCTAGATAATCATCAGGTAAACATTTGAGTGCATTTCCTCGAAATACATTACTCTAAATGAAATAAACAAAAATCCAATAAATACATAACGAGCATTTTATATAGCGGATTACACTCTGTTCATGTGTTTTTACCAAATAGATTAACAGCTTAAAGTGAAACGACGTGAAGCTTGAAGTGTCAAAAATGTTTTGCTTATGTGTTTATAGATGCTTATAACGAACATTATCCAATGGTAATTTAACAAGTTCTGTAAATACAAACTATTGATAAATTGTTTCAGTAACTAATGATCAATTTATCATGAGTTTTACGGATTTTTATAGTTTATTGGTAAACATACGGTTTATCATTGTAAAATTGTATGTGTAGTATTTGCAATGAATTATATTATAAAGCTTTATGGTTGTATTTGTACATGTTTTCAATGTACAATTCTTTCTCGTGGCCTATGATAATGGAATCAATATAATCGAAAATACGTATTTACACGTGTTAATAATTCTTAATGTAATGATTTACTCAACATCCTGGGAAGATCGATGTTTTCATGCGTAAACTGTTTCCTGATTTTTGACCGATCTTTTAATCTCTTTCTACTTGATAACCCATTGTGGAATAGTATTTAAACATCTGCATCCTGAAACGAAAGTCATAATATAAGCTTTCTCGTGTACATATTTTATCAGTAAAAAATACTGCTACAGTCGTGCTTTTCATTCATTCTACAATGGCGAAATTGTATTTTACTATTCTAGCAATAACTCTACAAATGACTTCGGCAAATCCGCATCAATTCCGGGGTATTTTTCTCGATAAACTTTATTTTAGTAACAATTGACTGCAAAATTAAAATTCGATACTTAATTAAAACTAAATTTGCAAATTATTTCAATTCTGTTGTAATGTTTCAGGATTCACCTACCTTGGCTCACTCCCAAAATCCGATGATCCTTCAACCATGGCCAGTTATTATCTCAGCGGTAATGGGGTAAATGCGGTTTGATTTTTTGTCGACTTTTCCATAAAATATAACTCATGTCCAGAAATGTGTACAACTAATAAATTTTAAACGAATCCTATTTTTCAGGAAACATGGCAAAGTGCTTTTACGACATGTGGCTCGATTGGAGGCAACCTTGTTTCACCACTTAATCCTAATGAGGACAACGCTCTTCGTACTTTCATGATTCAATCCGGTGGAGGCGGTGAGTTAGCCAAATTTTTTAAATAAATTGTTGCAAAGTAATTTTTGTCAAATGAAAACCATTAGCCATATGAAACCAGTAGTCGATGATTGGTTGAAACTAGAAGGGTAGAACCATTGTAACTGGAAAAACTATTTATAATACGTAGGTTGCATTGAATTAAAAAGTTGAAAAAATGAATTCAAAAATTGTCGTCCAAAGTCCTCCAAAACCAAAGTAATGTCTGCCTTATAGTGAGTAGTCGGTAAATGGACCCAAAAATAAATAAATAAACTCATCTACCATAAATATATTTTTATATAGTTGCTAAAGCTGTATTATTGTATTGGATAACGCGTTTCTATTTTTAATTAACTATTTATTTGTGTACCACATTCACCATTACCCATTTCATTATTGGGTTTTAGAGGAAATTATGAAAAGTTTGGCATACGTTTTTTAATCGATATAATTCAAGTGTAGCCAAGGTGTTTAGACAGCTCTTTATGATAAAGTAGAGCGGAGAGCTATTTAACCATCTTGATTCTACCCGCTTGGGTAAATAGTTGCTCTAGATACATTGGGCAACACTATTTGACATGATACTTTTATTAACTATGGTTTTATGTATTGTGTGCAGCTGTTATTTGGACCGGTGCTCGAAAGACTAACAATGTATGGAAATGGGAACCTAAAAATGTCAACGTCATTTGGTCCAACTGGCATTCCCCGACTTGTCAGGCTAACACCGGGTGTGCATCCGCCTATACAAGTGGATCAAAGTGGGCTTGGTGTAGTGAAAATTGCAACAACTCACGCTACTACGTTTGCGAATTTTAAACTTTTTAAATGAACCAGTTTTTTTGTTTTATGTAATTAAATTTTACAATGTACTGAACATGTAATAATAAATTTTTAATAACTATGACACATATAATTGACGTCTATGTTTTTATTTTATTTGGTGTATAAATTATGACATTATCAGGGTTGGATCAACAATTTTACATGAAAGAATGGATCTTTAGATTAAATTGATTGCTAAGATGTGTTTTATAATTTATTTTATGCATAATACCTCAATCTTTTTATAGGAAGTGTCAAATAAACAGTATTCAGGAAAATTAGCACAGAATTAAGTACCTAGACAAAAATGTTTGGCATGAAAATTGTAATATATTTACAAGATTGTCTTTGCCATGATATCAATTAGAAAAACTGTTTTTATGAAAGTTTACCATGAGACTGATGTGTTGCATTACGATACGTCAATATATTATATCACTCAAATAAAAAATGTCTACATGGCTGAACAACTTAATTCCTAGTCACATTCAAATAAATGAAAAATGCGTCCTTGAAGAATATGTACGAGATTGAAAACTTTTATTACATCTTGTTTTAAATGTCTCCTTGGTACAATGCAATAAACAATTTTACTTTGTTAGAAACAAATTTAATCAATTAGTTTGAATTTAATTTACAATTTAAAATTCGCAAACGTAGTAGCGTGAGTTGTTACAATTTTCACTACACCAAGCCCATTTTGTTCCACTTGTATAGGCGGATGCGCACCCGGTGCCAGTCTGACAGGTTGAGGAATGCCAGTTGGACCAAATGACGTTAACATCCTTAGGTTCCCATTTCCATACTGATCCGGTCTTACGAGCACCGGTCCAAATGACAGCTAAAGGATCAAATAATAGTCAATACAGTTTTACATAACAATTATATCATATTATTTCAATAATGATTATCGTCAAATGATTTCATAATAATTGGTTAAATTTATTGCTTAACAATTTATTTTTAAAAAGTTATTTCAATTTACCTCCTCCATTTTGTTGAATCATGAAAGTACGAAGAGCGTTGTCTTCATTAGGATTAAGTGGCGATACAAGTTTGCCTCCAATTGAGTCACATACTATAAAAGCATTTTGCCATGTTGCCTGAGAAATCAGATTCATGAATTTATTAAATGAGTACGTGTATTTGTGGACCTGAGTAAAGTTTAATATAAAAGTTGTCAAAAAATCAAATGGCATTTACTCCACTATCGCTGAGATAATAGCTGGCCATGGTTGAAGGATCATCTGACTTCGGGGCTGATCCAAGATAGGAGAATCCTGAAGCATCAAAAAAATTGTCAATTTATTTTAAATGAGATATTTGCACTTTAATTGCTAAAAATGAAAAATTAATTTTCATATATTTAAAATTCAAATTTTCGAAAAAATTACCCTGAAATTGGCGAGGATTGGCAGCAACCATTTGCAGTGTTACTGCAAGAAGAACAAAATACAATTTTGCCATTGTTGAAGGAAATGTATTGGACTAACTGTTGCAGTTATTCGTTTTGTTGAGGGAAAAAACGACAAAGCTTGGATGACTTTTGGAATGAGATGCCAATGCCTTAAATACTGATGCATAAGTTGTCAAGTAGAAAGAGGATTAAAAGATTGAACAAGTATCAGCAAACATTATATCCATAAAAAATCAATCATTCCATGATGTAATAAATCATTACAGTAAAAGTGACACATTTAAATGTTATTTTAATTAATTTTGGTCCGGATTAGCGTTGGGTCATACATGTGTACCTATTCGTAAATATCTCACATAATATAAGAAAACAAATACCAGTATAAAGTTATAAATATGTTTTTATATAATATACAATACAGTTCATATATATATATATATATGTGTGTGAGAACCAATTTATGTTAATCAAATCAGGTGTAAAATTCCGTAAGCTCAAAAGCTTAAGATGCAAGGTGATCAATCATAATTAAAATTTTGAGCCATATGCATGACGCATTTACAGTACTTTGGATATTATCATTAGTCCTTGTGTCAAGCTGCAGGATGTTCGTTACACGTAATAAAAAACCATAAACGTAAACAAAACATTTTTGATAGGCGTTTCGGCGTCAGATTATAATGTGTAGGTAATAAAAAAATTCCGCTTCCGAGTAATTTGATATTAAAAGCTCATAAAGTTTTAATTTATAATCATGTATTCATTTTATTTACATTTATTTTGAAAAAGTGCATGTAACATATAAAGCCACTCCTTCATTTCTTCTTTATTAGCTTTGTGATTCATTTTGAAAAAAATATTGAGTATACATACCCATTATCTGTGTATTTATCAATTGTAAATGACTGTTTACCTTTAATTCAAAATCCATATTTTTAATGTAGCAATATAAACGAGCGGTATTTTTCCATAATCTTGGATTGTGTAAACATTTGTTTTTCTTTACGAGACTGAGTATTTAGCATTAACCACAAACATTATTATTAATTTAGTCTGAAAAGTGAAGATTTACAGCTTTGGAGTCGAGCATGTAATTTATCCACGTCATTTTATAAAGATCAATGTTTCACTGCTAAAAATTGAACCCGACATATTATGTATTCACGTAAAAGGTTTTGTGTTACTTACGAGTGACTAGTGGGTTGGATATTGGGGCAAAATGAAATCGATTGTAAATGTGAAACGAAAAAAAGACAAATTCCCGGGCTTCAAATCCAAAAAAAACTACACAATGACCACATAGGTGTGTCCAACCCACATACCTAGAATGATCACAACCATATTCAGAAATCTAATATGAAATAAAATGTATTCTTAAATGCTTTATTTTTTTAGCTCATGAATACTAACATCAACAATAGTAATACATTAAGTTTGCCAATACCAGGAAAAAAAATTCTGAAATTTTGTTCTTTTATTGGGGTTTTAATATTTCCTCTACAAAATGTTTAGTTTTCCCCTTGTATTTGGAATTCGTGTAAATAGTTTTGCTCGGGACCTCTGCAAGAGTGTCGGTTGATGGTAAGCCAATTAATTTGGCACTTTAAAAAATAGTATACCTAAACCTAAAACGTGTAAACTTGTTATACATGTACATTTAAGTATGCTTTTTTCTCAAAGTGTCTAATTAGCTGGTTTACAATCAACGGTCGCCTATGCATATGTCCACAGCGTAATATTCCTGCGTGTTATCTCAGGTGTTTAAGAAAATCTCCCTTTGAAGTGCATTTACCAATGCAAACATTTGAGATAATTTGGGGCACTGATAAACAAACACTACTTAAATCCTATACGAAAGCTGTGGTTAATTAGTAACATGTTGAGTGTAAAAGGTGTCCAGTTTATTTTGTGTGCAATATTAGACGCAGGGAATTAAGTTAATCTCTGTCAGTTACCAATACGTATTATATATTCCACTTCAATATAAAATAAAGAAATAAACTGTTGTATGATATGCCATATGATTTTATGTACCTACTTCAGTTTTCATGACAAGCTATTCAAAGTAATTATTTCGTTAAATAAAATCAATGTTGCAGTGATTGATGTATTAACATAATTCTTATTTTAGATTTACACCAATTCCACCCTCCACTCAATATGCCACATTTTGATTAGCGTTATTAACATTTGAACACTCGCTCGCGAAATATAAAGCGTATTATGATATTTCCAGACAGTGCTGTGTTTGAAGCATAATACATGTAGTAGATATCAATTTTGAACTTGGAAAAATAATTTAAAAATTGTGAATAAAAATAATGTAGACTAATAAACCATTTATTAGCCTACATTGTTTTTATTAACAATTATAAATGCATACATAAATGTTTGTATCAGATCATAAATATATCTCTTATGAATATGTATAGAAATTGCATACAAATGACCAAAAATAAATTGAAAATGAAAGCAAGTAGCTTTGTATTATTCCTAACAATGATACAATTATAAATGACCATTTGAATATTTATTCAAGGATGCATACTGCAGTGGATGCAAGGTGAAACTAGCCGGGGTGTTACATAGTTAAGGCTTAATTTTTTCAGCCATTTAGCATTGAACATGCAGAATCAAGTGTGATTAGTTTGCCATTTCTCGGACCGTTTGACCTTTGGATGTCATTGTAGAACGTAGAATATTGCGTGCGTGGGACAAAGTTCTTTTGCAATCGATGTTTGAGATTCCACAGCATGATCAGGGTAATAATATGACTCAACGTTTCAAAATAAAATTAAAATGAAAATCATTTTTAAAATACAAACAAATTAAAAAATTTGACGTTTATGTAAAAAAAGGTGTGTAAAAAGGTTGCTTTTTTAGAAAAACAGAAGCTTCTTAGCTAAAAAAGGAAGACTTTGCAACAAGAAAATCAAAAATAAATTTTACTCTTATAGATTTTAAAGGACGTCCACGATATTAGAAAAGTAAAAAAAATAAAAATAATCAAAAGCATGACCTTGGTTTTAATATTTAGTTTTCTGACCATTATACAAGTGATATTTTTTTATTCTGTAAAAATGTTTGAACATAATTGTGAATAATTGCAGTAAAGGATTGCAAGGATAACACTATAACACTAATAGGGAATGTTAAAAATACAAAGCATATGTAAACCGACAACAGAATAAGTAATGGCAGTGCCGTAACAATAACTTGTGCCGGCCATGAGGAACAGTTAGTGGCAAATACCCATACTGTTCAAATGTCGGAAAATTCATCTACACATAAGGCCTGAAGTTTTTGATTTGTATTCACGTAAGCTACACAAAACACAATATAGGATCCTAGACCGTGTATAAAGAAAAAAGGATTTCAAGAAGGATAAAATTCTTACACGATACAAATGTTAGAATTTTGACGTAAAACCGGAAATATGTCGATCATCGCAGTGACCGGAAAAAATTGAACCATATCTTAGGCCAAAATCATTCTTAAAATAAAATAAAATATGCTATTGTGATAAAATAACTCCTCCGAATTGCTCAACATGCGCCGAATAGATCTTGCGTCTCAATATCGCAATTACACGTGAGTGTAAACGTTTCCTTGCAAATTACCTTCTATTTTTAGACACATTATGGATGAGTGAGCAAAGTATATTTCAATCACGTGCTACACACAATATGTTTCACTTAAACACATTATTTAGTAAGTAATTGTAAAATTTAGGTTACTTGCAGGGCAAACTTTCGGTAGATGTCGGACCATTTCATTTAAATTTTTTCTCGAAAATGTTTTGAAATAAATCGAATTTCTTTAAAAATGAACTGAAAAATTCATTTCAAATGCATTTTTTAATTATTTTATAGCATGTGTACAAAGTAAAAAATTGCATTGTACAAGTTCACACATAATTACAAAGTAACAATATTAAAGTAAGTGACAGAAGAGTCCCAAAGGCAGGAAGTAGAAACTAATTTTAACTGAAGCCACAACATTTAGAAATGCTGAGACGTTGAGAACAATAAGAATATCAAATAATTCTTTAAATTGGCAAATCGTTTCAAATATTTCCCAGAAAAGATGGAAATTGAAATATCTAAAGAGCAAAAGGAGAAACTAAATAACAACTAGGCTTCTAAGAAATGAAAATCTTGAAAATAAAATGTTAATGAAGTAAATGAAATGAAAATTGATTAATTAAATGAAATCTGATCTGTATTATAATTATTTGGTGATCAAGTCATCCAGGTTCCGGACATTTTGTCCCGGCCGTGAAGACGTTCCTACCCTACCCTCCCCATTGTTACGGTACTGAGTAATAGTGCGAGCACAAATGATGATGTAAGTAATTAATCGTTCAATTTACGTAAATAAGTTAATGTCCATGACCATCCATCACTCAATCAGTGAATTGTAATACCCTTGAGTTGAATGCGTTGTGCTTAACTTTTATTTATTTTGACAAACCTCAAAAAAGCAGTAAGATAGGTGCTCATGTAAATCTCAACATTGATAAAGCAGAGCATAGTGTTGATAAAATCTAATGCTACGATCATTCTGTCATTGCACAACAACATTCTTTCTCGGCTTGACTTTGAGTGTTTTGATTTCAAAATTACGTTGAAATATGGCAGACTTAAGATTTAAAACATTATTTTATCTATTATTCATACTTCCGTTTGTTTTATCAAAATATACTCTGAAATCTTCGCAAAATTTAGGTATAGACAAACCATTTACATGCCCAGTTTATAGCTTTAAATTTAATAGTACATAAATAAACATTTTTTGATATACCTAGATCAGAATTACCAATCGGAAACCAGTGTATCGAAGGATAACCATGACAAAAAGTATCGTACTCTCTCATACTATTACTCTACAACTACGGTAAGTCATAATTTCATTATGTTTTTAATCCTGGCTTAAATTATATGCATATGAGCCATTATTTGCATCTCATGTCTTCGGTTCCGCTTAGGGTACGGTGCTTAATCTTTCGATTCCCGTTAGAATAGGGTTCTTAATCTGTCCGTTCAGCTTAGGGTACCTCTGTTTATATTTTATTTCCGATTAGGGTACTTCTCTTTATATTTCGCACGGTTATTAATCTTCCGGTTTCGCTTAGGGTACGGTTATTAATCTTTCGGTTCCTGTTAGGGTACAGTTCTTAATCCTTCGATTCCGGTTAGAGTAAGGTTCTTAATCCTTCGGTTCCGGTTAGGTAAGATACCTCTCTTTCATTTCCGGTTAGGGTACATCCCTATATTTCGGTTCCGGTTAGGGTACATCCCTATATTTCGGTTCCGGTTAGGGTACATCCCTATGTTTCGGTTCCGGTTAGGGTACATCCCTATATTTCGGTACCGGTTAGGGTAGGGTTAATAATATTTCTGCATTGATTAAGGTAAGGTTATTCATCTTTTTTTTACGCTTAGACTATGGTTGCTAATCTTTCGGTTTTGGGTCCTACTATTTATTTTGACAACCTCAATCAACCCCATCAATTGAAGCACTCTTGCAGACACCTAAAATTTAATCTACTGTGAATGACACTACAATGCAGCAACTGTATCAATATTAATCCCTGTTGTTTAGTTTACAATTTCTACAGTCAGTTAAATATAATACCGGTTTTTTGTAATTCTTATTTATGGCTTTTTATATTTGTTTTCTCAAACCGATGTGGGTGTAAAATGAATGAAAGGATCGATCCTGAATTTGTCTCTAATTTTTCGATTCTGTTCCAATTTGGGCATACGTTGAATGTTTCCAGCCGGGTTTTTTATCTTAAATTAAAATATAGTTCAAAAGTTTCTCCACTACTGCTCCGGTATCAAATGAATTGTATCATTTCGATCCATAATTGATAGAATGCGAAAAATCTCTACGTTTTTGCACAATGTAAATTATTCAACATCATGCTTTCTGTGCTTTTATCTTCGCTAATCCCCTGAATATCCCTGCACTGAAATCAGTACCTATCTATTTTAATTAGTTTTAGCGCATAATGTAAATTTTGCAATTGGGATGGTTGAAAATTAGTTTTATATGAAATTTTTAGTCAACGTTATAATTTCTGTGATACTTTCAACACTGTTATTCTTGCTTCATCGTTCTAGCAATAATTTCTATTTCATGTACAAAATAAAATATTCTCATAGTACTTATTTAATTTTTTTACCAGGCCACCTGGCTAGACGCCTTTTCATTATGCAATGTTATGGATGGTAGACTTGTAACTCCAAGCAACCCTATATCTGATGATGCTTTGAGACAGTACATGATTCGACAAGGAATCGATGGTACATGACTTTTCGTTATTTATTTTTAAAAGAAATATCTTGGTATCGTAAATAAATATTTTACCAGAAATAAAATTAAAGCTCGACTCGGCCTCTGACCGAAGCCACAAAATGAAGTCACATATTGTAAAATGTCAACTACCTATTAAAATATTGTTTATTCTTGGATATAAGCATGTTTTAAATATCACATTATGTAAGGTCATTTGGTGGCTTTGGGGTCAGTATCAAGCTTCAATTTTATTTCTGATAAAATATTTATTTACTCAACCCGATTATACACAGATGCAGTGAAGGTAACCCAGAAAATTAAAAAAAATACTTTGGGTTGATTTGCATTGGATTAATGGGGTGGTAATTAAAAATAATATTTGTATGTTGCACAGAAAGAGATATTTGGACGGGGGGTCGAGTTTCTTTCCCAGACGAACAAGACCAGAGAGTGTGGTTTTGGGAGACCTACAATTTAGGATTCTATTGGACCAACTTCCTTACTCCTTCTTGTTCAGCAGTAGAGGCTGATTATTGCTTATCCGCGTACACGTCTAGAGAAACGGCTGCATGGGGTTGGTGTCGTCGCCGCTGCTCAGAATCTTTGTACTACATTTGCGAATTTGGCACACCCCCAACGACAACCACTCCAGCTCCAACAACTGAATATGAGACAACCGAGACTGATGCAGTGACTACACAACCACCTGTGACTGAAAAAACTACAACCAGTAAAACAGATTTTCATAATCGTTTGAATGTTATTACTACTGTATAACTTTACTTTATATAGCTGTTTAGACAGGACCGTATCCAGGATTTTTTTGGGAAGCATGAAGGGCAAAATGTTACATTAAATGACCATTTTCGAATTAGGCGCGAAAAAAGTAATCTTAGTGAAAATAAAAACCAACTAAAAGTATGAAATTGGCGCGCAGCGCAAACATTTTTGCGAGGTAGGACACTTTTATGACAAAATAACCTCTTTTCTTGGTATTTTTTGGAAAGGGGCACGTGTCCTAGTGCCATGCCGCTAGATACAGCCTTGTTTTTAGAATATGGAAACCGCAATGCACAATTATATCCATCATTTAATCTTACACATATATTTATAGTATAAAATTTTATTGAGTTTTGCATATCGTCACACTAATTCGGAAAGGCATTATCAGAGAAAAATAATCGTCGGGTCAAGGCATTATGTGAAAAGTACAATGGTCGGTTCAAGGCATTATGTGGAAAATATAATTGTCGGGTCAAGGCATTATGTGAAATTTGGGGGAAAGTGAGATTTCAGTTGCATCTGAAAGAGTGCATTTTTCTGCACCAAATTCAAAATTTTTATAATTTTTGCTCTCAGACTGACGGTTCTACAGATGATCGAACCAAGGTACTTTTATAATAAATACTGGTATAATTTGAGACGGCATGGCTGTTCCTGAACAAGTACCATATTCCACATAATGCCTTGACCCGACAATTGTATTTTCCACATAATGCCTTGAACCGACCATTGTACTTTTCACATAATGCCTTGACCCGACAATTATTTTTCTCTGATAATGCCTTTCCGAATTAGTGTGACGATATAATGATGAATATTACATATACCCATGTAATGTATATTGATGCATGTATAATATAATGATTAATACAAATAAGTGCGCACTTATTTATTTACTTATATTGTGATATAATATGTATAATATATATCTAAAAACTTTTGTAATAACGGATCATTATTTTTTAGCCATCCCAACGACGACCACTGGATATTTCGAGTGTCCATCTCTATACGGGTTCTTTGCCGATCCTCTGGATTGTAAAAAATTTTACCGATGTGAAGATGGAGTTGCATTTCATAAAACATGCCCAGCAGGCGAATACTGGAATGATACTTCAAAGCATTGTGACAAATCTGGGAATGTAGATTGTCCAAGCTTACCAACTACAACTCATCCTACAACTACCACTACTACAGGTACGTACGTTATCTTACACTACTAAAAAAACACTTGTTTATAGACCGTTTATAGAATCCCATATCGGGATACAACAGTCTGCCCCATCTTTATATAGGAAGTGCTTCATT
>JAQFYB010004559.1:0-15992 GCA_034694085.1 Pogonognathellus longicornis
CGGAAAAAATCATCCCCCCTTACTCAGCATCCCCATGCGAGTGCATGTGTTGCATGTGCCTATGACCGGCCCTGATTCGAACCAATAATATATTTTAGTTCGGGATATTATATTCCTTTGGTCATTGAATTCATTCTCCGAGTTTTTTTACAAATACTTTTTGAGCGTAATTTCTTCTATGGAGGCCTATATTCAAGGCCGTATACAGAAATCGATTTTGGGGAGGAAAAAACACCAATGTGTGTATAAATATGTACACATTGTAGAAGAAAAAATTGAGTCAATGTGGGTCAAAAATAACTTAAAATGCCTCGCCAACTTTTTACGGCAAAATGATCTCTTTTTTGGGATTTCGGGGGAGGAAAATTGCCCTTTCGACCCTCCAAAACGCCAAAACGTATAAAAATATTATAAATATTATATATAAACAGCAATAGTTTGGTAATTGAATCGATGAACGGCAGGCAGAACCGATTCCTGAAGTGACGTAAAACACAAAGTTGGCACAATGTTTTTTATAGGTACCTGAAATAAAATCTAAATCGAATACACTTTTTTATTTTTAGGGCTCGAGGTGCATATACTCTGAGAACAACAAATCCGCCTTAAAGATGCAATAAACTGTTACGCTTTGTATTCAATAAATTAAAACGTGTTCTTTCAACCTAACCACGCACCTATACCGACTTTCCTTCTTTCTAAACTTGATTTGTATGGTCGAATGGAAATTTTAAAATCAATTCAATTACAACATATTCCATAAAAATTGAACTAATTTAATTTATTTGCAATAATATCACCCTCCATGGAGGTCGTTATAATATTTTGTTCAAGACATCACAAACAATACATCATTTTACAAATGGGATTTCACTAAATTTAATAAGCATTTTTTCGTCAACGAAAACAAGATGTAGATGTACTTTATTATGTAGATGATAGTTGAGTTGGTTTTTGGATTTGTTACACCTAAAGAGACATACTAGAGCCGAATGTAGTGTTGTCAATCAAATTAAGTCATCAAATCAAATTAAAATACCTATAATTTTGTCAACATTATTACCGATCTAATTCTTTAAAGTTAGTATCCGGAATAGGGAGGTGATGAAATAAAAATGTCAAAATTATATAAAAATAATCATAAAATCTTAAAATACTATACCCCTCATTTGAGTAGTACGCCATTTTACAACATGATATATTTTAAAAGTGACTTCCCGAATGAGGGGTATATATTACATTTAATTTTTTAATATTTATGTTCGGACTTACTTATTTACATTTTACAGTCATTAAAAAAGTGACTAAAATACAAACTTTGACCTTAAATAACAGGTTGACCCAAGCTCCCTCGAGCTTTCTTTTCTCTACTCATACTGGGCCAGGACACATGTAACAATCTTATATTAAAGTCTTAAGAGGTTTCTGTTACTTAAGATTTCAATGTAAACCGTGCATCTCTCTTTGTCTGAATTAACATTTTTATTCCATTTTTGGAACATTTCAATAATTTTGAAATTTTCATCACATTTCTACCTGGCAACTTCCCTATTCTGGATACATCTTTCTTTGAAAATACTAACTTTTAAGAATTATACACGAAACATTTATAATAAACAAATATAAAAATCATCTTTGTTTATTTATTCAAGGTATATGTTTGCATACCTCAGCATTTGTGTTGTTCCCCTTTAAAAATGGTCTTGAATAGCTTTCAAATAACTTTTATACCATATATCAGAACTTTAACTACTCTGGACCAAACTAAACTTTGTGATCTTCCTAGGTCAAACATCGCAGTAACTTTTTGGTTTATTTAGTATTTCAAAACGTACCCAACTACGTACTCTACACTTTATTACTACTTTATTTATACTGGCCCCGTAAAATAGCCAGTAACGATGAACACTAACCTCTCAGTCATTCAATCCAGTAATTTAAATACAGTGTCAGTGAGCCCTTTTTTAAGAGCTGTCAGCTCAATCTGATCAGATCAGATCTGCTCACTAATCATCTAAACTAAACTAAACTATTAAAGGTTACTCACTTGAACATTTTGGGGCAAATTCACAGGTCACCCCCAGCTTAACCTTACTTTATTATTTAATTCTGAAATATTTATAAGACGAATTTTGAAATACTGAAAAATTCAGTCCTAGATATTTCCTAATTAGTATTAAAAATTTTAACATTGAAAATTGGACAAAAAAAGCAGTTTTTAACCCAAAATCGAATTTTAAAATTTGTGAAAGCGTGCTAATTTGCATTGAGGGGCACTAGGAATTGTTGTAGGTCATCGTGGATTGCTGAACAATAGAAGGGTAACGGAATGACATCCAGAGCATTTGGTTAATTGGAATTTTTTTTATTAAAAGGGGAAGAACATTTATTATTGGATATATGCCAAAAAATGGCCAATAATTTTTTTATCTCTGCAATTAGACTATTTAGTGGAAGTGGATAGTGTATAGCTGAAATAACTGACCTGGATACGCCCCTGAATATAAATGTAACAATGTAAGGCAACAAAGTAATGTTATGCGCACAACAATGTTCTGTGTAGTGAGACTAAATAGTGCGAGGAAATGTGACGAAGGAGCCAAAGACAAACTTTCATCAAAGTTGTTTCGGCGTGTTGCTCGGTTCGCTGTGCGTTATTTTTGACTTCGGTAAGTAATTTTATTTCATTTCATAAATTTAATTGTAATTAAATACAAAATAATCGTTTACTTAATTATTTTATGTTTACCTAACCCTTGCATTGGTTTGTACTATTCATGAAATTAGATATACAATATAGGAAACCACATCGTATGTTTTATAAATCCAATGATTCATTTTTTTGTAGCGAACATCGAAAATATTGATTATTGAATATTATATTATATTGTTGATCATTAATTGATCGTCGGTTTAAATTGTGCCCTTGTTAAATGAACAGTAAATTACTGTTTTAAGCGACAATGGGAATTTTAATTAAAAATTGAAAGTGTTTATTACCGTACCGATTAATTTAGCAAAAGAATTTTGATTTACCATAAACAATAATTATCGACTTTCATAATCAATAATTTGTGATTTTTAGGTGTGAATAGTAAAACGGAGGCAAGATGACGAATTCGAAGGGTTATCGTCGAAGCACTCGAGATCTATTCTCGCGTCCCTTTAGAAAACACGGTGTCATTCCTTTGAGTACTTACCTAAAGGTCTATAAAGTGGGAGATATCGTGGACATAAAAGTACATAACTTTTGCTAGTACAACAATCAATTATTTCATATAATTATTTATAAGGGAGTTAATGTTTTGTTTGGAAATACTTCAACAATTTCGTTTTTGCGAATGGTAGGGTCATGGAGCGGTTCAGAAAGGAATGCCGTACAAATATTATCACGGTAAAACTGGAAGAGTTTACAATGTGACCCCACGAGCCCTGGGTGTAATTGTAAACAAGCGAATCAGAGGAAAGATCCTCCCCAAAAGGTCAATTTTAATTGTTTTTCTCTAGCAATGTCAGATTACTGTAAAGGACGGGTCGTTTAAATTAATGTTGGTTTTTCAGAATCAACGTTCGAGTTGAACACGTCAATCATTCCAAGTGTCGCACAGATTTCTTGGAACGTGTTAAGCAAAATGAAAAACTTAAGATTGATGCTAAGCAGCAGGGAATCAGAGTTGTGTGCAAAAGACAGGTAAATAGAAATACACCTTTGTAAAATTGTACTTTATGTGAGATTTAAATCAGCCCGACTAATTTTGTTTCTTTCTACACTTGCTGTTTAAACTATCTAATATTTAATACTTACCTAGGGTTGGTAATAATTTAATTATTATTTATTTATAATAATAATTGACTTTAACTTTCTAGCCGGCCCAACCTCGTCCAGCTCACATTGTCCGGACGAAAAAGAACGTTCCTGTTTTACTTCAACCGATCCCGTATGAATTTGTTGCATAAAATGTAATCATTTAATCTTATTCGTATTAAATAAAAACGGGCATAAAGAACTTTCTACAATTCTACATATTTAAATTGCTCTCTATTATTTTTTAATTTGTTCGATTTTGTGGCATTTTGTGCTTAAGTAGTTTGTAAATTGCGGAGTTTCGGGTCTCAAATCAGGATCATATGGTATGCATATTTAGCAGTACTCACAATAAATATTGTTTATGGGAGCAAAGATTTTCTTTCATTAGTTTTTCTACAAGGTCTTGACTTTTATTTTGTTTTGGTGGAAGACACTCAGGCATGAAAGAAAGTTGAAAATTATTTACATGGCTAGAAATTTGAATTTATTCTATCACTTTAGTCCCTTTTGCTTACAACTCAAAGCAAATACACATTGTATCAACTAAATTCAAAGCATTAAGAACTACTGTTTTGCTGTATAGCTGTAATGTTTATTTCATATTTTCGTTATACTATGTATTCGTTTCACAAATAAAAATGTTACATTCAATTAATGAAAGTCCAACTCGCCGATTAAAAAACACATGAACATAAAATAAATACATGTACAAAATATAAGGGTGGCTCATCAATTGACGGAAACGCTCCGATTTATCCTCCATGGTGGTATAAAATTTAGTTATTCAAAATCGTCTTTAAATTAATATATATCAATATGCCATATTTTATTTTGGAATAAAATATGTTTAGGCATGTCTAAACCAAGAAATTATATGAAAATTTTAACTTTTAACAACATTCATTGCCCCTGTGTAAAAGCTATTCGTAGTCCGACACCCTTACCACAGCAGTTGACATGTCTGTCTCCAGCAAAGATTTCTTTGAAAGTCAGTAGAATTTTAAGTAGAGTTTTACTTTTAATTACTGTGGTGGATCGTATCAAAGTCTATATGTAAAATGACTATGTAATGGTGGTGATACCTGTTAAAAACCACTCTTCCAATTTTATCGAAAAATTATTTCTTTAATTTTAGGAAATGTAACAGTTCAATAAGCCCACTCTTTGTAACAATGGATTTAAATTATTCCAAAGAAAATGTACAGAATAAGCCTAATGAAATCTGGGGTTTTTATAATATTTTAATAGTTATTGAAATTAATTAAAAAGATGAATCAATGTTAATTGCATGCAACCTTCCTTACGAAACGATTTTTTTCCGAATTGATGAACCCCTGTCTAAGCTGTTTATAAATAAAATTGAAATAAGGAAATTGATTTAGTTGTAAAGAGTATACATACAGTTTTGCACGCGGCTATTAAACTGGATTGGATTGGGTGATTGATTTAAGTATAAAAATAGTTGTAGTTATCTTGCAGGTATTGGTATTTGACGGGTATGTGAGTGTTCCGGTACCACTCCATTCGTTGGGAGTAGAAGGTTCCGTGTTTCTTTGGAAATGAGACGTATGCGTTATTTTGAAGACATCGTAGAAAAATGGAGTAGTCATCAAAGTCAGCAGAATATTCCAGCCATACCTCTACGTGGCTTGTGGTGATGCCATTCAAGAGAAACGATTTTTTTTCATTTTCGTCTTCAGGAATTTTCTCTGCAACCAATTCATTGAGAGAATCCAGGACTTGGTCCGACTGATCGATTGGGAAAAAAACATCTTCCTTGTTGCAACTCTTGGCTCGTGGAATCAATTGTCTCAGGTGCAAAAATGTTTTCCCAGTTGCTCGCTCACTCGAAGTATAAATGTCCAAGTGCTCGATAAATTCTTCGCTTTCTCCCGGCGACAATTCCGAAGAGTTGCTTCCACTTCCTTCATCGTCCTCTTCCTCCGTCGGCTGAGTTCCCTAAAAAATAATCACGTTCCATCATGTATTCATGTACCACTTTTTTAATCATCAATGTCCATAAACTACAAAAAAACAAATAACCGTTGCGGCAAATTAATGAAAAAAGTTTCCACTAAATTGTTGCGACAGACTTGTAAAATGCAGTCTGTAGTTCTTATATTGTTTAACCCCGACTAAACAACAGAGCTATTAGAGCCAGGCACGTAACCAGGAGTGCAACCTGGAGGGGGTGCACAGCAGGGTTATTTACAATTTATTTCCGGGAGGGCAAAATTGGAGCATGAGTTTATAGTTTACAGAGAGAGTCAATGAAGTCGATCAAGTCAAAACCAACTTAAATTTTTTTCCAAGTTTTTGAACATTTTATGCAAAATTATCTAACTTTGTAGATATTTTATCCATTCTGGAGGGTGCAAGTGCACCCCCTCTGGCTACGCGCCTGATTAGAGCTTCCGCTTATTTGTTTTTTTAATGATGCGGATGAAATTCTTCGTTTTTTGTTACATACCAGGAAGCAAAATTTTTTATGGCAATTTCCGTATTTTTTTAAATTGCTGACAACGTAAAAATAAGTTTCCTAATGTTTTATAATATCGACCCTGACGCATTTCTAAAATCTAAAATATTTTTATTTTTCTATTTTTAATGTTATGAAGTTATTATTCTCCTATTTCCTCTAAGTGCTTTCCAAATTGCTTCACTAATTCACTACAGTTTTTTCTACAAGACACAAGATATATTTAATTTTATGTTCACTTACGGAGTTGTTAGATTCTGCCTCACTGGAATTTTCCTCACTGGAATTTTGTTGAGACGGCTCTGTCTCTGTCTCACTTTCCTCTTCTTCTTCTTCGTCACTCTCGCTGCTGCTATTGCTAAATTCGGGCGAGTCTTCTGCTTCGGATTCATAGGCTTGTCTTTCCTTGCGACGGATATACTGGACAACAGTTTCGTCATCACTGCTCTCCATAATTTGCTGGTTCACAATTTGGGGATACATGTACCTCCCATTCCAGTTCATCATTTTCTATAAAAACACTTTACCTATTCACACTCACAAATTATTTTTTAAAAGAAAAACATTTTTACTAACAATTTTATCTAAAATATTCCAAATGTTAAAATATGAAAAGTGTATTCGGTTATGTTGTGCTATTATGGTAGGTAGAAAATCTCACAAAAATCTCACAAGTGAATTCATCTCGAGCTCAAATGCAACTATGAACTATTACGGAACACGGAGTGAGAAATTAATATTGCCATGAAAATTTGCCATGGAACGTACGCACAATGTATTATTTATACTACACCATACACCAGTGCCTGGCTTAATAAACCCGAGAACCCGACAGTGAAAAGTATAAAGTAAGCAATCGATTAATATTCACCTTGCCTTGTAAGGAATGCTGAAAAGCAACTTGAGAAGTTGAGGAGTTCCGTTTGTAGCAAATGCATGTACGGCATTTTTGGTAGATGTCTGCAACATGGAAATAGCAAATTCGCATGAAAAGACAAGAAATGGAGAAGAAAGAAATAAAATCCACTTGCACTTGTGACATGTGTTTTGTTGGCAGTGAAGTAAAATCCTTTCTTTGGTTTGTGATGGATTTCAGAGTGAAATTGTTCACGTTATGATGACCGTGGATTATTGTAAGGATGAAGGTGAAGCTCAGGAAAGCGAAGAATCCTTGAAGAAACTTTTATGCATAAATCTAATATTTAGTGAACACTGAAATACTAGACGCGAAGTACAATAATACAGCATGGGTACTTTAATCATTACCTATAATAATGATATGGTTGTGTGTGTGATATGATATCATGTTTTGTGTAATAGAAGTGATTTTAATTATATTTTAGATATACACCTCAAGTACAACAGAATGGTTGTATTATTCCATCCAAGGATGAAGGTAAGGAAACTTTTTATTGTGCCACTTAGGGATAATTATGATGGGAGATGTGATATAGAACTTTAATATTTATATAGTGATATCGAAACGTGGATAAAGCAAAGTTGACGCTTAAGACGAGAAACCGTTCAGCACGACGTGTGTCCAGTCCGCTACTTAAAAGCACTTTTCGTTCTTGGTTGGATATTAATTGGATATTTATTATGAACTTCAAACTAACTCCACGACCTCTAAAACTGTTGACAGTTTTGATGAATGACTGACCCAAATTTACACTTCACATTGTAATCTTCAATCTTGTTTAATATCAGCACTTGCATCAGGTAAACTGTGGCTGTGTCAAATCAGAGGATATTAAATTCATTATTGCATTACATATATTCGCTATGAGAAATGTAAATTATTCTTTGATTTCTAAGAGAGAATTGCAATATTCGGTTATCATTACATCAATGAACTACTTGATTAGCATAAACTTTGTCAAATAAATCCTCGGGTAAATTGGAATACAGGAAAAATTGCAGATGCAAGTATATTTACACGGGTTTGAACGTTTTTGTCCAACTTTCCCCCGGGGTTTATTTTTCAAATTACTGTAGTCATCTCATGTATTAGTATTTCATTATTATGAAGCTCTGCTTCAAGAGATAAGGGAAATGACTTATAATTGAACAAATACTTTGTTAAAAGCTCAAACTCTAAACAATTTTTATTTTTTATCGCAAATTGGCAATTCAAACATTCAATTTTGTAAACCCGCCAACTTAACAGATATTTTTTACATTCAACTTTTACAACTCTTCCTGAAATGCCATTTCAAAAGTATTCATACACAAACACAATATCTAAACCATTCGACGGACTTCAAAGAAACGTTTCAAAAAGTATATTTGACTAAATGCCACTGCTACACTCATGAAGGCTTGAAAAAATGTCCAAACAGCAACACGATTATTTGTTGACTCGTTGATTTGATGATGAATTTTATCACGAACTTGTATATACTCTGCCTCTTGTTTTATACCCACCAAACCCCATGTCAGTTCCCTCGCCAAATCAAGCATTTCATTACGATCTGCCAAGTAAATAAGACATTCGTTACAAAATATAAATGGTACAATTCCAATACAAATGAAGTTGTCGTTATAAAAGTAATAAACTAAAACAAATTAAAAATTCGTACTTTCTGGTACAATATTTTGATTTTGGTATGGTTTCACGACGTCCATTGAAAACATGACCTGTTTAGATGTCAAGGTAGACATTGTATTACTAAAACAGTATTTATATTTTCCCGGGTTTTCGGCAGAAAAAGTAATTTTTCCATTACTTTCCCTTTCCCGGGTAATAATTTCCTCCCCGTATGGACCACTCACTTTAACATCAATATCTAGGAAACCTCCTTCAATTACTTCAAACGTTAAACCTGTAAATCGTCAAAATTCGTAGAAACAGGCAAGTAAATTCCTTTGAAATTACACCGACGTTTTCATTTTCAAAATCGTTCGTTCAAACAATATAAAATTGTAATCAAATACTTGGGTTGGCAAATCACAAGTAAAGGTAAATATAGATTTGAATATTGACTTTTACCCATTTTACGACTCCCGTGGCCACTGACAATTACGGTATCATTTTTTACTTCTTCATAGAAACATTCTTCAGAAAATGCCTCCACGGTAATTACATACGGACGGCAGTAGTTAAATAGATTGAATAAAACAACCAATCCCAAAGCTACGTAGAGGGCTTTCATCCTGTCTGACTGAATAGATGAGTGATGAACTACAAAAATCAAAATTTTGAATGTCAAAGCAAATGTAAGAATAAAAGCTAACAATAATCATAAATTGTTCGTTTTTTGAATTAATAAATGAACTTATTATCAATTACCTTTAATTTAATTAACAATAAACTCGTCTTCGTCTCGTCCCAAGTTATTGGATGATGTAAGATGTAATGGAGACAATTCGGTGCATTCTTTCCTCTCTGTGTTTCTCTAGCGAACTATGACGTAAACCGATGGCCAGCCGGCCGCAAGAAGGTTGCGCCCATTATTGGCAGTTCATCATCACTCATCACGAATTGTTAGTGTCAATGATGACCGCCAAGTTGCACGTGGCGTGAAAAGAAATGCACGCTCCTGGCTGTTATGTATGAAAAGAATGAACAAAGAACAACTACTTTCACTCGACTATTTTTCTCTGTAGATGAAAAGTGAGTTCTTTGTTCCTCTTTGTTCTTCAATTCAACGGCTGAACTTCAACCAAATAAAATTATTATTACATTTTGATGTTAGTGCCATCTGAAACCAAATCCTGGATACGACCCTGAATATCAAGCCAAGCCAAAAGGACTGTGAACTGTGAAGACTTGACTTATGTGTGATGCGATACTGCCGGGAAAGAGAATATATGCAATAATAGGAATAAATGTACTACAAGCAATTTGTTATTATGAGACAGGTGTCAAAAATATATGTGTTTTTATTTAGGGAAAATTTCTACTCAACTACTAATTTTTTTAAAATTATACTGTAACAATCGTGTGAAATCATTTGCTGGAAGATTCTAATCTTTAAATTATTAATTAGTTTTAAATCTTGCATTAGAACTAGTTCCTAAACATTAAACATTGACTATTTATTTATAAATCATTTATATTTATATTTGTAAAAATACGTATAAAAGTACGTATTTAAAAAAGTAAATTGTAGTAAAATACTGAATTGATTTTTGCACTTTCAGAAATATTTTATGTTTGAAGGGAAATTGTAGTTCATGAACGACAGCAACGACAACCTACACCCGAGATGTAGCAACATTGTGGATACGATCCAGGACAGCAGGCATAGGCACTGCACTGTTTACAAATAAATTATAAAATCCTCAAGTATTATTAAAAGATTTGAAAAATCCAATGTTAATTGAAGCCAAATAAAATTTTATAAAAACTTACAGGGCGTGAGCATTGCCAACATTTAGGGTTGACATCCCTCGTAAAAATTCTTGCGACATCGTTCATGGACACTTCTTGAGAAACACTCATGGTTTCAGAATAACGGGTGACCTCTTCTGCTAAAATCACTGAGCACACAGTCAGCAAAACAAAGAACGCAATTCTGTGTACAAAAAGAAATAATTTGGTTGTTTAATTTTAATTTTATCAAACGTAAATAATTATTATTGTGAAGTTTTAGAAAAAAACTCGGTGCTAACAGTTTTGAAGCCATTTTCAAACGTAACGTTTCTGCAGATGAAAAATTATAGAGGTATTCAAAATATTGTGTTAAAATTCAGGTTCGTTATTTGGAGTAATAATATTTGGTTTAGTTCACTTGTTCACACTGATTTCTTGCAGTTGGTGCTTTTCTATTTATATTATACTCACTTCGGTGCTACCTTTTTTGTGATGATTTTGTTTACACTTGACGGGCATAATGTAATTTATTGTTATCAAATCTGGAACCGGATGAAACTACTGCGGAGAATACAAAATATTACGCAGTCATTTGGACAATAAATAAGCAAATCAATATGTTGTCATTTCCATTCTCAAAGAAGTTAAGCAGTTGGCATACTTTCCTGAAAATTTTCGCTCAAGTGATTCCACGAAAAGATAAAACAAATAAATCGCAGATGAACGCTTTTCTCTTTGATGTTTTTAATTTGTACAATATGAATGTTGTTATAATTGGTAAGGATAATAAAAATAAATGTTGTTTGTCAACATTCAGTCAAGTGTTTTGCATTGGCTTGACTGACATATATTACTTATCTGCATTGCTTCAATTCATGATTTCATGAGAATTCCTAATTACATGCGTAGTATTTACATTTATGACATAAAGGTTTTTAAAATAACAAGTAAATTTAAAAAAAAAATTATTATTGATCTCCGATTAATTTCGGAATAATGAATTTAATGAATCGTATAGACACTGTCAGAGTTCTTTGTGTGGTTCAACAACAAACAATTTCGTTTGTGTTCATTTTATGACTAACTGATATGATGAATTGATTAGGCTAAGTAAGGATTGAGGTTTATAGCTTATTATAAGCTGGGTTGCGTTTTCACTGAATATTATCTATTCTATTTCCTATAAATTCAGGTACTTAATCTAATATTATTTTCTGTTTGCCAAACCGTTTATTTTTTTCGTTTATTTCCTCATCGGATAAGAACATCTCGAATTGAGAATACAAAATTCGTCAATTCAATTTGTAAATCAAAAAAATCAAAAAGAGAAGGTTTAAAGACCAGCCAACCGTGCCTATACTTTGGGCCGGGTAGTCTGTTGTAAACGTTGCATTTATTTTTGTTATTATTATTACTCGTTCCTCTCCAACGGGGAGAGTGTATTTATAACTGATGTGGATGTGAGTATATAAAATGATAGTATTTCACTATGTAGCTATTTTATTGTTAAAATTATGAACAATGAACGTAAATGAGAGAACTATGTAATATTTAATTTTTCCAACATGAAATGTATGATTTTAATAAGTAGCAGTTATTATTTAATCAACTTTGACAAAAATGAAAATTTAAAAAATCCTACGTAAGCACCGTTAACTTTTGCAGGTACATATATTATACATTTATCACGCATATTGTACACATTACTTAGTTCAACAAAAACATTCAACTATTCTACAACATTTTTAAGACCATTTTTCAAAAATAATAATAATCGATTTTGTCACGTCTCGCATTAATACTAATTGTAAGATATTTTTACGCAGGAAAGATGACAAAAAGAAATTAAAAAAATGGACTTATAATTATCGTATGTTGATTACTAAAACATTTTCGCTACATTTTACAACATCAACTGCTTTAATAATTAACATCAAAGCTACTAATACATAATTAGAGACTCGTAATCCAAGACAAATTCCCTTTCGCCATTTCATGATATTCTCAAATCTTGCTGTTTTTGGACTTACACAGTTACAGTATAATAATTTATTACATTGTGAAAGTGGACAGTAATCAAGCAAAATATTCTTTTGTTTAAAATACACAACTACCTGAAAAATGTTATTTATTTATACACAAAACTAAAAATGGAGTAAAGTGTTGCAAGTGCTGTGTTTAGTTTTGGAAAGACATTTTTAATCCTAATAATTTTTACAGTAGTTAATAACAAAATAATTGTAATGTAATTAGTATGGAAGAAAGTGTTTCGAACGCGAACTCGGACCTGAATATTCTTTGGTAGTATTTATTCACTGTAAAACTTTATCATTCATTACCAAATAAAGAATTGAAATTGAATACGAATAAAAATAAAATGAAACTAATCAAAGAGAATGAAAATGAGAATAAAGTTCGGTGGTCGGAAAAGAAAGGTGACTTGAATTGACTAGTTTTTGGTATATTATTCAGGTAGAATGTAAATACAAGGTTGTGTTGTATTGTGTATACATGTAACATTTTATGATAATAATTAATTAGTTGTAATTAAAGAAACGTCTAGTTAGAATTATCAGAAAGAACCATCCATGTACACGTCCTTTGAAATCAGCCATTTTAATTGAATCATTGACACATTCATTTATTTCCAGTTTCAAGATCTTCGGAAAACTTTACGGGCTGTGGAGATGCAGGGGTTGGTTCATCTTGAAATAAAGGATTCTTTACTTCCATGTCACCCGCCTAAACTCAAATAAAATTAACATTTTAATTTTGAATAAAAATATTTTTATTGCTAAATGAGTTTTTAATTAAAACACAAAAAAAGCAAATGGAAAAAATTGAAAAGAGAAATTACGGGAGCAAGTCCGGGACATTCATAAACGGTGTAGTCGCCTTCCTCATTGTCGTCATCGCTTTCAACATCGGACTCGGCCGACCCAGTTCGATCTCCTTGCAAAGAACTCTTTTGCAACACAGCCATTTGTTGTTTTTGATGTTGGTAATGATACATGTGGGCCGACTGGGCCAACTTCCGGTCTCCTCCGCATGGACTCACATCTTTACTCGGACCAGTCACTCCGTATGCCGGGTAATCAACATCTGCTGCAGCCTTCACACGTTCGTGAATCCTAAAAACCAACAAAAACAAATAGCAATATCACAACCATTTTTATCCCATTGTAAACTAGAAGCAATTTGAAAAAAATAATAAAATTTCGTGCCGTGTGGGTCTAAATGTCTATACTATAGTCTATTGATTTTAACTCAGTCCTACCGTGCTGGTGCAAATTACAAAAGTAAAATTTTCGTTAGATTTGAGGATTTTTAGAATTTCTGACAATGTCTGCTTCCATTTTCAAAATTAGTAGCATGGGGCGAAATTATTTTAGATATTTTAGTATTTTATTTTCACTTGAAGCTTCATGTCAAAAATTCAAATTCCTCGAATGTACAATATGAGGTTTAGTCTACAAAACAACTACACTTTTTCAGTTTTTTTCGGTTTTTGAAAGAACTGTAGAAAAATGAGTTCGAGTCGAGCGACTGAGGGGGGATACATCGTACATTCATGCATATTTTTTAAATGTACCTGTACCAACAAATTCCGGCTGCGACGACTCCCACAACAGCAGCTGCACTACAACCCGCGATCAAAGCTAAACAAAATAAACAAAGAAAAACGCCATTACAAAAAGAATTAACAAATTACAAAGGAAGTATAAAAACGAAATAAAAAATGGCGTCACTAACCAATGTAATAAATATCGGTGTTTTGATATGCCGTATTTTCTCCGATTTCGCTTTTGAAGACTGGATTGTTTACATGTACAGAATGATCGTGTGCCATCAAGTGACTTGGTTTCGGATCCGCCACCCCGCCTCCGACGAAATCGTTATTCCGCTCAGCCCTATCTGAATTGACATCCTCAACAAATCCCTTGTTGTTCCTATTTTTCTTCATAATTTGATATTCGGACCAAGTGGGGACATTTTCAACGGAGCGGGGGGCATCAGCTGCTGCTCCAGGTCGCGGTTGTTGCGAATGAACTCCGACGCCCCTTGGTAGTTCGTTGTTGTATTGATTGTTGTTGTTTGGATAATTTGAGGACAATTCAGCTACGACGTCGTTGTATTGATCATCCTGCATGTTCATCATTGGATGAATGTTATTATTTTGTTTGTAGTCGTCTTGTGCATCCATGTCGTTTAATGTTCGAGCGGGTGGTGAAATATTTTGCTGCTCTGAGAAATACGCCGGAAATTGATCAGCCTCCAAGAAAAATCGGATGTCATCTGGTTTGTAGCCAAATTGTCTGGGCATATTTTCAAATGGCTGCTTGGGAGACATCATATCCAATCCGAAACCACTCAAGTAATCCAACTGGGGAACATCCAACTCCGCGGAAAAACCAGAATTCGGTTTTAATTCAAGTTTCCGGTATTTTTCTTGCAATGCCATAGATGCCAATCGATCTATCAATGCTTCCTCATCTTCATAAGGAGAATCTATTCAATTCAATTTAATTCATTTTAAATATTTCTAAAAGTTTTATATTCCATTGTTTTAGTCTGCCTTATAAAATAATTGCAGCTTCCCTTGCAAGCGCATTTTCCCGGAGAACCCGAAATGATCAACACTAATTAACTTACACTAGATGAGTAATAGTAGATAAGAAAAATAAATTCTAGAACTTTGGTTCAAATATTCCAAAGACTGGTGGTGCATCTTGTAGTGTATTACAGGAAAAATAAATATTATAATATAATACACTTAATTTTTTTTTAAATGTCGGAATAGATGGACTCGCGGTGCATCGTACTCCGCAAAAACGCAATTTTAAGGTTTAAATACTTTTTTCAGGCCCTTACCCTTTGACTTTTGACCCCGGAGTACAATGCGCCGCGAGTCCATCTATTCCGTCATTTTTTAAAAATAATGCAATTAATTTGTTTAAAAATGCAAAAATACTACTTGAATCGTCACCAACCTCACCTCTAACCTACTACAAGATCCACCACCAGTCTTTTGAAAGTTTGAACCAAAGTTCTAAAAAAAATTCTTGACTGAATTGTCAAATTGTTGACTTGGAAGTCTTTACTATCCCCCCGAAATAAAATCCTAGATACGGCCTTTGCTAGGAAAATACATTGTTGTAATAAATACTGATAAAATATAGCAAAAAATGCTGTAAAGCAAAATAACTACCTATACGCTTGCCATGAATTTAATTTGTTGTGCTTGCACTGATACAAGCGGTTATAGAGAACTGAGTGAATAAAAATGGGGAAAATAATTCTCTATAAACACCTGACCCTTTATTTTACGTCTCACCCAAGCGCAGAATTCGCATTCGCAAAACGACTGATTTGTACTTAATTTGAAAGCT
>JAQFYB010004560.1:0-15989 GCA_034694085.1 Pogonognathellus longicornis
CGATATTCCAATATAATAACTTTAATGTGTCAATGTGAAGCTGGCCTTTGTCCTATGCTCTTCTTTCCTGATCATCTAGTCTGACTCGCTTGGTGGGAGGTCCTGGTTGCTGCACATCATGATATCCATCGAAATTCTTATAATGTTTTGTCTTTCAGTCTCACTTTTCCCACTTTCATGCTCGTTCTTGTTAAATTGTTCCTTTTTAAATCTAACTTATTGATTTTGACATTATGTCATCCATCAATTTTGATTGTTTATACTCGTAAAACAATCTTTAACCCTTTACTTAAATCCTGATAAATTAAACTTGTTTAAATTTTAATTATTAGGGACGACTTAAATCATTCATAAAATTTCATTCATATATTTTGTCCTTTCAATTTTTTCTTTCATTACATAAATAAGGGATGCTGCAGCCATATGGCTGTCTTTCTCTTAAAATTAATAAGCAGAGTATCTCGTACTCAACTTATGAATCCAAATATTATATTCTTATATTTATTTCTCACATATCCATAATGTTATAGGTACTAGTCTTGTGACTACTGTTCATTGTAGCACATCTAGCTAGTAGCTACAATGAACAGGTACTTTTCATTTGTTTTTATTTTCAAATTTTTTAATTTTCATTAAATGATAGAGTTGTGCTATACCCACACTTACCTGAGGAGGAGTTTTGATCCTGTATTTCCTTCCTTGTAGAGGTGTGGGGTCATCAACTGTGACGGTAACATTGCGACGTCGGTGATGACGACATGACCAGCCATCTTATTTTCAAGAAGCTTGTCTGTTTGTTTTCGGTTAGCCTTAGGTCCGTTCTCGGTAAATGGCCTTCCGGAGTTCTGAAATGTATCCGATTAAATATGGTGGTTTTTGATGTATTTTCCATGTTATTAGGTTGTAGATACATACATTGCCCAGGTGGTAATACAACCATCGTGTGAGGATGTGGTTCCATTAGTAAGGGGCTTTGTTGTAGAATATTATTAATGTGTATCGTATACTAGAAGACTGCGTATCAGCCACAGAGACCTGATTTCTGTGGGGAGAGAGTAGGATGTTTTGTCTTACCAGTTCCTTATTACCCGTAATGTGTGTATGGCTGGTGCGGAATAAATAGTAGATATTTGTGAGAAACAGTTGTCCGAATTTCAGGAGCTCCTGGCTTTAATTTTGCCAATGTTTTTATTTTTACAACTCAGGGATTTAGATAACGTCAGGCGAAGTACGGGCGGACACATACTTCGCCGTCGACGACCGCTAGACCAGACTTGTTACTTTCTGATATTAACTCTCTCTATCTCTTCTTGTTTGCAGGTCGTATTTATACGTATACAACATTTACCTACCTGTACCTGGTAGTCATGCTTGCATAAATATTTAGCAAGGAATTGCATTCGGGTTGTGTTGCATGAGGCGGTCAGCGTGATGCTTAACCTCTATATTAATTATTAAATATAATGATGTCTACGAGATAATAGAAAAACAACTTCTAAAAATTTCTATCTATAAATAGATAGAAATTTCTAGTTGTTTTATGCAACATAAGTCATGCGTGACTTGTACAATGCAATAAACAACCATCTGATTTGCATACCTATTTATTTGTAAAACAAAAGTTATTGAAAACGGCCTAATCCGCCGTATACGTAGTTTCGATGTTTTTTCTTTTGTGTTCTCTTTTCTCCCTTTCGTTGGTCGGATTTTCCTCAGAAAGTCAGACGAACGAGACTACACCGTCATAATATTACTATTAGTACTGGTGTGTATTATTTAACCCCATTTTAAAAAATCAAAATAGAAAATACTAGGTTGTTCTTGGGAAACGCCCTCGTGGAGAACAAGTTTGGAAATTGTTAATTTTGTTGGCTAATAAGGCCGGGGGGACATGGAACCATCTCCCGACCCCTTTAAAGAAAGCACAAGGACAACGGAAAAATCAAAAAGAACGCCCGATTCAGTTGAAGGTCGCCAGCTGCACAGTCCACCTCTCTTATTGTTTTTAGAGAACTTGGTTGTAGTCCCTGTGACATGGACTACCCGGGTATATAATACTTTATTGCCAATCTATAAAATGATACTTAGAAAATGGTTATGTGGAATAAGTAATGTTGGGGAACACGAAGAGAGAGGAGGGGAAAGAGATTTTATTAGAGACAAGAACAGAGACGAATATTACAGAGGAACTGGTTAAGCCAGTCTACAGTACAGTGTTTAATTTTAAGTGTATACCTTTGTGTATACCTATACAGCATTACTAATTAAGTGTAATAACCTAATAGAAGAGGCCACAGCTGTTTGGGTAAAACCAAGAGAGTAGGACAATTGAGAGGTGACAGCTGTTGCCAATAGCCATTATGAATATCATTATTGTACCCGTGTTACAAAGTATCAATGTACAAAGTAAGAATTATTGTTTTACATCATAAAATAATTAACTCATAGTAAATGATAAAATATCCGATTTGAGATGAATACATACATCCACAAGACAAAACCTCCTGAAATTCAAATTTAAAAATGCTAAAATTATTAATATTTATCTAATATTGTGACTCCTTGAATAGCCCAGCTTGATTTTACAGCCATACGTCCGTACGAGGTGTACGGCATTTGCATTATCTTTATTCCCGTGTTTATCTTTTTCATTTCCCCTGCTCGCAAAGTAACGTTTTCAGTACTAGAAATAAATAAATAGGAATAATAACAACACATTTTCTGTGACTGTGATCTAAATATTAATTAAATACAATATAATAATAATAAATAAATTGGGTTTTAGTAATATTATACTATTCATTGCTGTGTTTAAGTAAATACCCGGATCACGAGTACAGGGTTGGAAGTGTCCTTCCTTTAAGGTGTAATGAATTTACTGTCGTATACTTCGGCCGATTAATGCACATTATTACACATTAATGTACAATGCAACATGTAGGTGTATACGTGGATAACAACAACTGATTTATTTTATCAGACTATGTTGGTTGTCGCCAGTAATACTTGAAAATAATGCTATATCTGACAATGCATCAGAGCAGAGACTCCTTAACCTATGGAGGAAGGGAGAGCTAGATAATGCTTGACTAGTTCAGGTGCGTGTGTTTGTGTGTATGGCTGTGTCAAAAGAATGCCGTAGAAACCACTGTCCGAATGGTGATGTACTGTGGATTACTATGAGAATGTTAGCTTACTATCCCGGGAGTTGTCTTGCACAGAATAGACAATAGGATACTTAAACTTTCGGAGCTGTATTATAACCTTTGCTACAGTTCCAGAGAAGGAATGCGCCATGCCAAAGGATAAAGTATTCAATTTACTGGTTGTGGCTGCAGGTGTGTTAAGATAGAGATTTATACAGCGAGATCAATGTAGAACTAAAGTCGTTTTCATTTTACAATAGTTTATATACTATTACTTAGGTACATACTAAATCTAATAGGCAAGATAAAAGATATTTCTAATTAAAGCTACCTGGTGAGAGGGGAGTTCTCACCTTGTCACTCAAATAGTTACAGTATAACTGACTGTCGACCTTCTACTATAGATCTGTTTAGTCACTGTTTTACATCGTCTAATTCATATGAGAAACGGACTTTCAAAATTTGTGAGCTATGGTAGTTAAATGTTAGGAGGTACGAGTACTAGATATTATGCTTAGTTTTTCTTCTGAGTGGGGTTTTTTGGATAAAAGTGCAACATAAGGGATCATGATAAAGTTAGGTGGCTAACCTAAAGATATCTTCATCAACCTTGTTTCCAGTAGAAGCAAAAGTTTGTAGAAGAATTCAATTCGAAGACGATGTCATGATATCTGTTTCCTGTGTGAAACGACACAAGTTCCTTAGTGATTAAAACAGAATTGTTTAGGGAACGATCGGTTACGTAAAGCGAATTGTGATTAATATGAAATGTATTCAGCGTAACATGTGCACCTTACCAACTAGCGCATAACAAATTAATATTATCTTCCAATGAAATAATATTTTTTTCAATGTATTCTAATTTCGATACTATCTCTTTTCGGAACCGCATTTGCTCGGTCCGAATTTCAATCAATACAGTCCTTTGTTTACTGAGTTCAGCAAGTATTACTTGAAACTCTGAGGAAGTTTGTGCATGGTTGTAAGATGTTGCGTAAGGTGAAGCGTAATACCATGGATTGGCTGTTGTATGTCGAGTTATCAGGCAATAATGGTTGAGCAATTGTATGCTGATTTTCACTAGTATAATGATACGTGTTACGTATACTAATGCACCATAGCGCAATTGGTTTGGTACCATTAGGATACATATCAAATAGAATAATAAAAAGGGGACTCTGTGTGTTTCTGCATGAATATGACTGAGTATTGTGGTGGTGTGAGAGAGTTGAGGTACAATACAATACAATACAATCGCAGATTGGTAGAGTAGAGATTACAGAAAGAGAGAATATAGTTTTATTTTCCAATATGTATAAGAGGAGAGAAGAGTGGAATGAGATTGTGCTAACTTGACTGGTTAGATCAGGTTGAGGATGTGTTCATCCATACACATGTCTTCTCTAATGTTAAACCAATGATTACTTACATTGTACTTATTCTATTCAAGTTAATGTATATTGTAGAAGAAGAAAGAGATTTACATTTTACTCTTTTTAATATTATGTGTTGTTAGCCCATAGTCCATGCATAAGTAGTTGTAGAGGTGAATATCTTATCCCTTAAATTACTACTTATGTGTATATTAATATAGTCTGTACTATATATATACTCTTAATCTATATTGGTCCTCACAGTGACTCTTTCACCTGTATAAGTGTATTTACAAAACATAATATCTTAAGTGTAGAATATACGTTGAAGTAGGTGTTAAAGTTATGCATTATTTCAGTAGTTATGTTGGTGGATGATAAACGGATATGATTACTGGTTTATGATAAAACCGGGGCAATGTCGCTTTAATGCACTTACAACATATCTATTATTGAGACTGCGTTTCAGAGCACTGATCCCTGAATTCTGTGGAGTAGAGTAGGGTGTTACTTGCCGTGTTCGGTGTTGCGACGTGTGTGTGGTTAGAGTAAATGAAGGTACAATAAAGAAACCGTTGTCCGAAATTTAAACTCTTTATTTAACAATTTAGAATCCAATTTACACTTGTCTCAATTAGAACGCCAAGCAAAGGCATGAGCCATGAGCCCATGTCTGCCTGTTGATCTATCGACCAGACTTTGTATTTTCAATTTCTATTCTCTATTAACTATCTTATCCCCGAGGGTGCAGATATATACTTACGTATATACCTACCCGTACCTGTTATGTTACGGTCGCATTGGTATTTAGCAAAGCTGAATACCAATGCGACTACACTATTGCATTATTGTTGCAGGCGCATACTGCATGACGGTTGACCGTGTTGTAACTTTCCATATAAATGTATATTTACGCCCAATGAAAACAACAATTCATCTTGGCGTTTCGCAAGATAATGCAATGTGCGACCCAAAGATTAATACTTTCACTTTAAATGCTTATTGTAAGTTATTGAAAGTGGTGTAATATCGCGGTAGACGCTACATAAGTACAAGTATGTATTCACTGTATACTATACTACTCTTATAAATATAACATACAATAAATGTATACTTATAGATAACACTAACTAACACATCAATTTGTGTCTCCCATATTAACCATGTTATTTTATCATATCTATACCCGACAAGGCAACTAGAAACTACTTCATGACTTCTCTGTTTATCTTAACCGCATTAAAAGGAATATAGACCATTTGATTTTGATGACGATGATTTTGATAAATATACGATTATCCCACTCAATTACGAGCTTAAAAGAGAGTGAGAGAGGTTGTATATTCTTTGGTAATGATCTGACTGCGTTTGAAGAGCAGAAACCTCTTGAAGTTCCTGGAGTATGGTTATACGTAAGTATTATGATGTTGAATAAAAGGGCGGAGTCTAATGAGCAGTTTTTAAGTCAATACGCTACATCCCCGAATCTGGCTAGAGATTCGTCCCGAATCGTCAAAACACCGGGTTTACATAAAGTATGGAGAGAAGAGCAGATGATATACAATGATTACACAAAATGAGAGACGAGAGACCGTTAGTTAAATCAATTTGCGGACGTATAGAAGATGGACACAAGGATAAACACAATTGCAACAAATTAAACAAATGAATGAGAGCATAAAATTTTCTTAACAATACACAGAGAATACAGATAGAGCCCATTATATTATGTTGTTTTAAAGTCATAGCCCATAGTAGTAAGATTACTATAATTTACAACACACATATTAAATTGAAGACATTAGAATTTAATGTTTAGGTAGTGTGTAAGAGGAATTCGAGGAGTCAACTGGAGACTGAATAGGCGAATATATAAAAAAACTGGTTTTCAACAGCATAAGCTGAAAGATTGAACCATACACATTACAATGAAGTTAACAAGGAGTAAACGTGTACGAGAGTTGAATTGTACATAGAAAATGATTCAAGGTTCAATACAATGATGATATAATTTGTGAACATGTTTTTAGTGTTATGAGTATTGTAAATACTTGTTATTAGTTATTATTTTTAACTTAATTGTACATTATATGACAGAAATTGTGAAATAACAAAATTTGTATAATAAATTGATTTCATATTAACAATTGAACGATAACAGCGTGGTGAGCTATATTAAATGGTATACATAAAATACCTACATGTTACATACAGAATAAAGATTCAACCGAATTACAATAATAATGATACGAGTGTATGTGGTACATTATATCTACCTTACACAAAGAGTGTTACGCTTGAGTGCGTAGTTATAGTTAGCCAATGAGTATAATATAAATGGAAGCACACAATTAGTGTTTGTGTGTATTGTATGCCTAGTCTAATGTGCAGGTGTGCATTAGCCTAAGTGTGAGTGTGTACAATGAGTTACACACACACTTCTTATTCTAGCTTATACTAACGTGTATTAGAACACGTACCGGACTACATAGCATAATATAGTCTGTACTAATATTATTACGCTTACATACATAATAGCAATAATACTTATGTCTAAAATCTTTACTTACATATAGCATTTTAATTACTCTACTGATCCACACGACATTCACCTCGATTTATTTATACAGATTTGAAAAAGTTGGTATTAGTAAATCTAATAATAGTGGGGATCAATGACTTGATCAATTTGATAAGTTGACCTTATTAATACGAAACATTTACATAGCATATTAATACAGCTTTTGCCAATTACATAGTAAAATGGAATAATAAATGTAATACAAAGTATTATCTTGTTACAACATGCATACAACTCGTGCATCACATCACATACATTGTGTGATATGCATTCATTCTTATCAACGGAAATGCAACTCATGCAGTTTTCATGGATGTTATTCTCTAATGACATTACATCCCGTTATAATACATATACATTATAATAATGTGGTCATTCGTATATATAAATACTTTTTATCCTATGCATTTTTACAACTACTTTTCCTTTCTCACGATATCAACTATTTGTGCACATTATTATCCTATGTCCGAATGAACTTTACGTATAATGAAGATCTGAAGATGATGAACATATTTAAGGACGACATCGATAGGTTTTTCTTCATAAACGACTTCCAACTCTCATACGTGACACTTGTAATTAATAAAAATGGAACCAATAATTAAGAAACATTTCATAATCACAATGCAAGGTAAAATAACTTGAAAAATCATCATAACGACAGCATTCAAGCGTTTATTGATGAGAAAAGATTACAAAGCATTTCAAATACACGAAATTTTCAAAAGAAATGTAATACATAGTGGTAACTGCGACAGTAATGATAATCGAAATCTGCACGCAGGAAGTCATCAGTACTGACGTAAGCAGAGGAAATTATTAATCATTGCTCTCGCAACCCACTATTCGCGAAAACCTGTCTTACGTGCTTCTCTTTCTCACATTGCCAGTCTGATTCCGTTTTCTTTATACAAGTTTGTATATTACCTTATTTTTTGCACATCTTCATGCGTCAGCCACAGACTGTGAAACCTTGTTAGGAAGCTTAGTCAGTTCGAACTCTACGAAACAAAATCAAGAATTGTGAAGGAAAATAAAAGGGATAAAAACATAAAATGAACATTTAAAATTCCCAAATGAGAAAAATATTGCGGCTTAACATACAATAACAAATCCTGAACAAATATACTTCACGTGGGATAATTAAGGTAGCTTAGAAATCCGAAACGCTTGCAAACTTCAAATATAAAGGTACAATTTCATAGTATAGCCCCTACTGAATTTATTTAGTAGCACATTGTTCATATCAGGTATCAGTTATGGATGGATTAGTATTATATGCACAAGAAGCAATAAGATGTATATGAATGGAATATGAGAATATACTTAATATGAAGTATGAATAATCCTATGGTATGAAATTCCAAATTGAAATCATTAATTAATATGTGACGTATGAAATGAATAGGTGAGATATAAATATAATGTATAATAATAAAGAAATACTATACGTAATCATTGGTCACAGTTAGCAATAATATGGAAAGAAAGAATAGACATAGCACACACATAGAGTATTGATTGACATAACGTAACATAATTATATTGGATGTACAAATTCATGATACACCATGAGTGTTCTAGTGTATATACCTCTTTGTAATAACAGCACTAAAAGTTAAACAACAATAGGTAATATAATGTAAATTATGTGTACACAAAAATCAATATTATCATTGGCATTAGTTGTTTACCCTAGAATTGGAATTCACTCATTGACATAAAATTTGACATTAAAAATTATAGTATAATAACACAATAAGTTGTATAATGAGAAGAAACTAAGTGTAAATGATAAGATGTATAGATCTGATGCCGTTGTATTCATTGTCCGTTGTAACAATGAACATCTAGGTACATTCCTTGATGCTCCACGACACAATTTTTCGATCTCCGAGTTGGTCGAGGCGTAGTGCGTACGAACCTCTCTAAGTAACCTTTTCCTGTAACACGAAAAGAAAATATTATCTATTGGTTACACCAACGAGAATTGTGTATGAGTAGTACTACGACAAGGAGATTTTGTAACCACTTACTTAAATTTGGGCAACCAGTTAATTGCGATGCATAAGCAGGACGAAGACTCCGTCCTAGATCGAAGCATGCGAAGATAGAACAAACTTCAAGAAAGGCAATATGGAAAGGCTCGAACGCCTCCGGCTGTATATCTATACAGCCCGCCCGCTGGAATGGAACCAATAATTCATTAGATAGATTTATAGCTGGGTTTATATATATTTTTCTTGATATGAAGTTTTATGGCTGGATTTGTATGTATTTTGTCTTGATATGGATTTTTCTTTATATATTTGTCTTGGTATATGGTTTTGTGTGCTTTGAACGGGTTGAATTATCTATAGATTGTCTAATGATCGTCATCATTAGGTAATTGTTCAATTCTTCTGGTTAAGAACCTAGATAAATCTGTTTCAGTATTTATTTTGCTTAAGCATTAAAGAGACTTATTGGAAGTTGGAAATCCTGAAATTCGGTATTTTTACTTTATTTTAGTCTATGTGTTTTATGTACAGTCTGTTGCTCAGCCCTGGTTTTTGTAGCTTCATTCGTATGATAATAATAAATTATTATCGTTACAAGTACACTCCAATGCGTAGTGTAAATGTAAAGAGCAACAGCTGTATTGTGGGTGATGTGAAATTGTATGCCTGTGTATAGAGTTTGCCTACAGATGGCATGTATTATGCTCATAATCCCAAACGGCGATGAGAGCGAGCGTGAAGCGTAGTGTGAGTATTTCTGTGGGGTTCATTCATAGTTCTTTTAACTACCTACACTTCTCGTGTATACACGGTTAGCAACTTCATCAGAAACCAACATTAGTGCCTTCTTTACAAATTGCTTTAGTAGTGATTTGTATTGAAGTGATAATAAATACAACCACTACGCTAGAAGCCACGGGTTATGCGATGAGGTGCAATTAAAATAATCAACCAACTGTTATAAAAAACACCGCCTTATGAATGATGCATGAGCACTGGCATAAATCTATGAACACAGGTTATACATATATACTTACTACGCATGGATTAACCGATTAGAGATAGATAAATAAGTTGAAAATACACATGATCAGAATATAATTAGTGTGTAGTATTTTATGTAAGATATGAGATATGACTATTATCTGAATCTGAATATTAGATGCAATTCATGAGTCATATTTGTTTGATTGAAAACCAATTTACATTAACTAACATTTGTTTGATGAAACTCTATTATCGTCTTGCTATAACATTCACAGCTATTTGTGCAAAGTGATTTGTATAAGTAACTCACTTATGGTTGGCCAATTATAACAAAACTATGAGATGTGAACCAGCCTTACTAAGCTAAATGATCCAATTATGCATTCAACTTGGTGACAATGCAATAAATTATTTCAAAGAATATGCAACCTAATATAAGCAGTTGCTATGACAATAAAACACAATCTAATCAAACAAAACAATATATCAACATATTATTCATCTTTATTAAATTTTATTCAGTTTAGAGATCATTTCGGATTCATCACTAGGGTCTATGCCCCTCACATATCCATAGGAACTAAGCCACATTGGGACGAATAGTGGAGGTACGACCTTCTCTCTTTTCCTGTTTTCGGCCCTTCCTCCTACGGTTACGCCTAGTTTCACCCAGCATAGCAACCTCCACTGAAAAATAATATACAGAATCAATTAATTCAACCTTGAAAAATAATAACGAAACTAACAATGAAACGCCGATAGCTCGGATATCTATTATTACAAACCAGTACATATCTGACTACAATATAACATTATAATTTTCTAAAACAAAAATTGAATTCATATCTGAAAATTAACATGGCTAACCCAAAGAGCAGGTTGGCACTGGTTGTTCATCCCCAAAGGGATTGATCTCCAATTCCACACATCCAATTAATGAGCTTCGATGAAGCAACTATCTCGAATCCAGGAACAAGACAGAGCCGCTGCGTACGTGGGGATATATGATTTCCCATCAGTGCACACTGCTCCTGTAATGAATAAATGAAATAAAATATCTGATTTAAACCTATTCAATACTGAGTTGACTCTAAGAAAGACAATATAAAAGGTAAATTAAATAAAAGGTCTTTAAATACAAATTAACTTGCCGTAATGCTCATCAAAAAACCAGAAGGTAGATTCGGACTGTGTGTTGCTAAAACACGATTTACAGTCCCTGGTAAGCAGCTTTACCAACCACCACTTCGGGTCCCTAGCTGCCATAGTCATTAATCTCCGACTATTGACCGATCCATTTTCCCATATGCATATGAAGTAAAATACTGGGGATATAAAAATTCCCCTATCTCATTTGTTTAATAATATTTCATTATTCTGAAATAATATTGCTTGATGTTTACTTTGATTTCATCATAATTTATACAATTGTATATCTTATTATTTCCTTTGCATTTATTTTATTTATCTTTCATATTTTTGCATCTTATCATTTTTTATCGTACATGGTTTGTATAACATGTATTTGTTCCAATAGTTGTTGTTTGATGTTTCTTTTACATTATTGTATTTTCTAATTATATACATATGTATGTTGTATGTATATCATATGCGTCGTTTTGTTTATTTAAAAAGAATGGGTTTCATAAACCGCATTACTTTTATGTGGATTCGTATTTCTGTTTTCAGCTACTCAGGAAGGATTGTTAAGTACCTTTGAAGTAAGCTGAGGTTGTATCTTGTGATCATAAGATACTGTAAAATTTTTCTCTATTAACGTATAAGTGATTTATTTACACATTATCGTATTAGTGGAGTTATTAATTCATTTCTTGCCTTTCAGGCTTTTAAGTCTTTTAATCTCTATTATTATTCTCTTTGTAATGGGTTACTTTGTTTTATTTTTATTCATCTTCAGTTGTATTTTTGGTAATCACCTTAACGGTCCCTTTGTATGTCGTCGCATGGGAATGGGAAGTGAATTTATTTGACTTAACATCATTTCATAAAGAAAGGTAACATTAAAAGCAAAAAAATATGAAAGGGAATCAGGATGATATATGACGGGAAACCATACCTCAATATCGTATGGGATAGGTCAGGGATGACCTACAGGCGCTGACCCATAGCATACTACTAACTTCATAGCTGAGGCAGATACCAGTAGACGATCCGAGAACTAGTGTGTACTTATAACCCATGTGAGTATGCATAAATATGTATCCAAGAAATCAAAAATAATGTTGCCAAAACAAATAATATGAAAAAACAAAAATACTCGTTTCCTAAATTTTATAAGATGCCTTAAATATAACCGGATTGAAGTGAAAAAAACCGTGAAAACGGAAAAAACAACAATCTTATCTGCGAGGCAGGCGAGAATCCAAGTCGAAGGACGATTCCTGGGGCAGGAGTGTCGGATGAGGAAAAATTGTAGACATAACTTCGGCGGCGGCGGCGGCAATGGTGGCGCTGGCGAAACCAGAAGAGTCCTCCAGACCAATGTGAGGTCGAAACGGCTGCGACAAGCGAGATGGCCCGGGTTGTGGCTCGGACGCTGGAGCGGTCCGGCAAGGGAGAGACCAATCCCCAATCACGAACGGCGGCGTGACCCGATCCGAAATCGGAATGTCAGGACGACGGGAAAAGTCATGCCCTCGGGCAGCAGGCATCGGGCTAGTGTCAGGAACGGCGGCAGGACGATAGTAAAACCAGCGGGAGAGGACGCCAATGGAAGGCGGCGATCTCCCATTAGTCTCTCGGGACGAAGTCCATATCCGTCCACACAAAGCGAAGATATTTTAACAACTCAGGCGGTCCATAGCGACAAAGTTGGCGTTCGCAGGTGACGGCGTCCATAATGCCGTAGTAAACTCACAATGAAACAGCACAAAACAAAGTTCGTGTCGAGCATAGGCGTGGTGAAAAACCACGATTCCTCGTGAGAAGAATCACGACACACGGCCAGAAACGAAAAAATAAATAAAGTCACCAACGGGAACAGGTGAAGTGCTGGGCCGTAGAGAAGCCAAACGAAAGGCTTCGACACACGGAGGCGAGAGAGAGATCGTGAAATGAACAAATATCGGAAGGACTAGAAAATTCAGGCAGCAGATGACGAAATAACGATGGCCGGGACACCAATGAACCTCTGGGTAATGGTTAGGTTCAAATGAATGAAATACGTCCTATAAATGGTGAACCGGGCAGCAGGAAAGAAATGGAAGGTCGTCAATGTTATATTTCCAATATTTGACTTAATAATAGAGCGATAAGTCCAGGGAATGGAATTTACAAGTGTTGATCTGACTGCGTATTAGAAGCAAGAGGTTCCGAGTCTCTTGGAGCTATAATGTAAAAGCGTGTGTCTTGTGTGTATGTTCCAAATAAAGTATTGAATATTACTATAATAGATCTACTGCCGATTAACTTGTATCTTTATTCAATGTTTATAATGTAGTCCGATAATAGAACAGGCACAACATTAGGCTCTACTAATGTTGTGCCCGTCGGTCTCTCGCTCACTAAATTTAATTATCTCTGACTAGCCAGCAAGTCTGACCAGACTTGCATATATAAGTATAATATACCTATATTATATACCTATGTATGGTGAAACTGATACAAGGTAATTAAATAGTTATGCATCGCTGAGAGCATAACATATAAATCATATTTAATTACTAAAGCATTTTCAGAATAGTGCCACTCGAATGCTTATTTATAATGAAACAATAACTTGACAATAAAAATCATATATAACATACATGGATTAGGAGGATACCAATTAACAGACAAGTCTGAAGACGAGGTGAAGTCGGAGTTACCCAAGTGACACCGAGGTTATCATACCAATGCTAGAGAATCGAGATCTCTGTGGTCTGGAACATAATTATTATAGTATAATAAAATACTATAGAACAATGTGGATGAGACACAACACAACTATTCATTTGTATTTATCTGAAAATTTGTAAGGTATTAATGTTAACATGAGGCGCGGCTAGTGTTATTTACGTATATCAAAGTAATATATTTTTTCAAATTGTTTGGTTTTCATGCATATCTGACCTAAAGTAATGGACATTTTCCATTTATAATCCCCAACCACATGGATTAAAGTATATTTTAATTTCATTATTCAGCAATTTTATAATCACATGGGGATCTTCGACAAATGGTTATTACCATCAATTCGAAGAGGTCGATCCAGACCGAAATCGGGCATTCTGAAAACGGTTTCAGAAAGTCGATTTTTGAAATTATGGGTCGTGCAAAAATGATGGTACACAACGTGGGGAATAAATCCCCCCAAAAAAGGGACTGTTCATATGCAATGGTACATAACCGAGGCAACAATGGAATTGTCATTGTTGGTAGTCCACCAAACTAATGGTTGTCGACTACTATGACAGAAAGTAGTGTATACAGTCAAAAGCTGGATATTTGTGTACCAAAAATGATTTTGATTAGCTGAAAGCGTCATGTATTATTAGGAAACCTATGGCAACCAAGTCAACAATCCGTCTGTACAGCAATAAGAACTATTATTTTCAGGCGAAATATAAATATGTGGTACAATATCGAATATGTGGTGCAATTCACTAAAATTCGTTGGAAACCGGAAAATATTGTGACAATGAGACGAAAATTAACGTCAATGTCAGTTCCGGTCCAAGACAAAGATTATTGGTCAGAACATATATTTCCGATAGCTGGGCAATCAATCCTTCTTCACTCTCAATTTTTCCCAACCACATGGATCAATAAGTATTTTATCGGCTTTATATATTTGATCTCTTGGGAATCATCGAACCGGCACCTTTGCCGTTTTCTAAGGAGGTAAGTCTTAGATTCGGAGGTGAGAGGCATGGTAGCGAAGCATGCATCTCTGGAACATAACACACTGATAAATATATACGTTCAATTGATTTGTACTAAGGGTATTGTGCTTTACCTAGTACCTTCAACTATTATCGGAATTTGTCGCTAATCCAATAAGATAATAAAATGTTGAACTAATAATCTGTTATGGTGTGTGGGAATAAATCCAAATGATAACGATAAGAATTACAGGAGAGAGAGAATAGTATTTTATTGTGATCGAATTAAGAACTGAAGAGTTTACAGGTAGTGTACCAATATATATATGTTTTACATCGTACGTAGGTACATGCAATTAAACAGGTAAAAGAAATCCAATTTAAGATTCCCTGGTGTGCTAGAGGTTACACCATGTCAGTCAAACAAAGTTGACGTGTTAGGTGGTTGTAGTTATATACCTAACACATAAGGTAGTGGTAAGAAGTGAATATAGTAGAAATACTTCTTACGTTTAAAACAAGTGTAATATAAATACACTTATTATTATTATATTACTTTATCTAAAGATAAACACTTTATGTGCATACATATTACAGATTCATCCGCAGAGTTAACCCTAACGTCATATCGGTCATAACGTAGTACCTTGGTCAAACTCTGTAGCCATGACAAACATGTGGAAGCATCCTGTCAGAAAGGTGAACACTACAAGTAGTGTCAAGTGCATGACATCGATAAAGATGCCAACCGTAACAGTCATGCCATAAACTAATGTAATCACGTCATTTGGTTGTGTAAATACCCGAATTTTGCTGAAACAGTTGTTTGGTAACTAGCGAGAAGCATCACATATCTAATACAAGAAATCCATCCATTATGAAGCTGGGTAAGTGCTGGACAGAATTTACGTTAATTCTGTCCGTCGTATTTCCAGTTTCAAATGATTATATTATTTAAACATGAATATTTTGTATAATTTTTAAATTTTTCTCTAATGTAATGTAATTCGTATAATTCAAGTTTTTTAGTGGTTATCAAAATATCATAATATCTGTCTTTATTATTTCGTATTTAT
>JAQFYB010004561.1:0-15988 GCA_034694085.1 Pogonognathellus longicornis
GGAATACGTGTATAGTAGACTTGAGAAACCGTGGATTATATAATCGCAATTACCGTTCTGTGAATTGTGTTGATGAACCGACGAGTGCACAAAGGAGGAGGTAACTTTCAATAGCTTAACTTCCCGTGTGTTGCTAGGTTTAGGTTGATAAGGCAGAGGCATTAGAGAGATACACTGAAGTAACTTTCATTTAATTCTTCCATAAAAGTAGCCTAATCTAGATCAAATCGACTAGCAGCTGTCTTATCATTAACATAAACCTTTTCTTAGGTTTCTTTACGGACCTTCCCTCTATGCAACATTAGATGTTTGATAGAATTTGATAGACTGAGGAAGATGTGCAGAACAGAGGAACTTGTGCATGGTAGTTCAACAAAAACGAAACAGTGTATACACACAGAGCCGAATTGCACATCTGCTTGAGAATACACACTGCAATTAAACACAAAGCACTTAGAGCCAAATAAGAATAAGAATGAACGAAAAAAGCATGTACCTAATAAACTAAGGAACAAAATACTAGTAAGGTGTTTTATACTATTACTTATGGTGTAGAGAAAATTCCTTCATTCTGTTTCTTTGGGTTTGAAAAGTAATTAGCTACTACAATTGCGTTAGCTACTACTAGCTAAAACACATTAGACTAAGCCTGTGATTGTTATAATAACTACTACCTACTACACTACAAAGGAAGGTGTATTTCAGTACCTCTACAATTTGTTAGCAGTATAGTTGAGATAGTAATGGAAGAAAATGGGAAAGAACTCGGCTTTTATAGGTAGAAATTACACAGAGTTAGATATAATTATATTTGTTTTAAATTGCATTTAATTACACAGTAAAGTTATGGGACTGGGCTGTCAAACAATGTATAGGTAGCTGTTCAGTAGCCATTAATTAGTTCCTGAAAGTTTAATCTGTGAATGAAAACTGGGAGCATTGCAGAACTGTGTTGTTGGAGGAAGAGTAATGAATAGGTTTTATATAAAAGAGCGTGCAATTTGTAAAATCTGATAAGACCAAAGCGAGTGTGAATGAATGGGATTTAGCCCGTTTACATATTAAGGCATCTTTATAATGAGAGTTAATCTCGCAATGCTAAATCCAACAATACTATAATTGAAATTATACGTAAAAAATTGCATTGAACAGATATGAAAAGTACATTTAGTTGTAAATCCAAAAGATAGAAAGCATTTTTCAATTTTTAGGTAATTAAGATAATACATACACATTAATTTGTTTCTAAACTTAGTTGTATGTAGTACTGCAGGATACACCTACCTACATGTATTTATATATTGCATGTATCTCCAGCTGAGAATCGTAAAAGCAACAATCTTAATCTCGGTGTGTGAAAGGAAAAGTCTTTTGACATGATGTTAAATACAGATCGCAATAAATATATATAGCATCACACTATGTACTCTAAAAGCCCTGGCTCTGTCTGGCAGTAATCACAAAGTGCTAGAGGTACCTAACTGGTTTTAGCAAGTTTTTCTGCAAATGAATAATTTGTCTATTAGAGTAAAATACGTCTTTTAATTTAAAGAGGTGTATTATATCATGTTCCCGATAATTTGAAGGCTGTCTGTGTACATAAATCTGTACCTACCTACTTGATATACCTAGAGGTGTTCTGTATTTTACATAGATACAGTATAGAACATAATATCATTAAATAGTAAACAGTTTGACGAGCTTGATGAAACGACTGTGCTGAGAAAATATGAAAAAATAGAACAGTAACAGGATGATGTTAGAATAATAATTAGGAAGAAGTATCATTTACATTATGATGTACACAACACAGTTGCAGTTGTTTTATACGAAGACTAATATTGAATGCATTCATTCTATATGCATGTGTTATGTAGAATGCAGACACAACACACACAACCACAGACACTCAGACACCTCTTCTATACAGTCAAGTCAATATTGAATTGAGTATAGACTGCGACTACTACTGTATGTGTATGTCTATGTTGCATAGGTACATTACATTAATGAATTGAAGTCAAGTCCAAGTCTATCCAGTCAGTTGAGTTGAGTCGAGTTGAGTCGAGTGTTACGAAATGAAATGCATGTACAATGTTACGAGTAACGAGATTCTAATCTATTGTCGCTTCCGTAGTAGAGGTTTGGTTTAGTTTGAGAGAGATTCATAAGCCGATATATGTGCTACGTTCTATTTAGACTGGAATGTGCATAAAATATTTAACTGACGAGGCTACACAGCTATTTTACCATAGGTAGTCACTTAATTTACGTTTTTACAACAATAAATCTAGTCTATAACCAAAATGTGTTATATAATTACTTCAATATCAGAGGATTTCCAACTTGTTATCTATTGCGATTATTTATTGTGGTAATAACATTTTATGCATTAGTGCATGCGTCATGCGTGTTCTTTTATTTAGAACCATTTTAGTAGTTTCTTAGACTGATAATGTGCATTTCTGTTGTGTCTGACTTTACAAATAGAACTTTTTATGTTATGGATCTATATATAAAATTGAGACACATGTTTCGATTTTCTCTAATTATTACTATACTACAGGAACCCACAATGCACTTGTCAATCTAAATATTACTTGTATACATGAAGGAGTTAAAGAGTTTGTATAATTATATTCAAACACAAAGACAAAAATACACAAAGCATAATGTAGGTACTGAAAAAATGCATTCTGTAATTGATAAAGATTGTTTGTGGGACACAAACCATGTGTTTTACGATTTCATTGCACTGAATTGCATTATTCTAGATTGTGCATCTAGATTTTAATTCTCCAGTAACATATTACTTTTTATCTGTCTCTACATTTATACTTTGTCTTGTTATTCGTGTGTAGTTAGTGTGGTTGTAAAGTAGTTATCAAAAATTTATTTGACTGGGGCAAAGTTCTGTTTGTGTCAAATAAAAGCGAAAGGTTGTTCGAGCAGTTTATTATTAAACGTAACGAGGATACAATATTTCATTTCTACTCGACAATTTAATGTGTACTATCATGGACTTTGACTTCAATATTTTTCCCATATGTCATTGTCGTAATTACATTTTATTTTTCAAAGATTAGGACTCTTAAATGAATTACTGACACTAATCTCCAAAAACAGCATACATGTTTCCTTAATACCTAAACGAACAACTTTATTTTCACTTTTCTATTTTACAAAAAAAATTGAGTGCCTTAATTGAAATTGCATGTGTCATAACTAGGTAGTCTTGTCTCATGAGTCATGACTTGGAGCAGAATTCATAAAAGAGTCGAACATAGGAATACATAATATCTTATCAAAGCAATTTGGTGAAATATTCCAAAAACTTGAAGAGAAAAAACGATTAAAAAGTTGATTTATACAACTTTTTCATTCTTTAATAGTGCTGGAAAATCCATATTTGAATTATTACAGTATCCAGTCGCTGTAAATACATTAGGAATGAAACAACGAAACAACACTACAGCACAGCATAGGTACACATTACAGATACATCCCAAGGTGTTTGAGATGAATGTACAATGGATGAATCTACTAAATACTAATAAATTTAGTCTCTCTCTGCGTATAGCAATATATTGCTGTGAATGAATACAATGTGCTGATAAGATCAAAAGGAGACACGACATAAATTTTTGTCACATTAGGTTTTTGGATGAATGACATAATGCAGACGACGGAAATAAATAGTAAAGTGAAATAAATAAGCGTGCTGTACGTAAGTTTCGGCTAAGAAACCAACACAACATACTACTACTACATACTACTACTTCTACATACAAAGCAAACAGTCAATCAAGGCTGCAGTTGCTGTCACACGAACAACAAATCGTAGATTGTAGTAAGATTAAGAAACATGAAGACGCATTTACATATACTATATAAAGTGGACAAGCCATTCGCACTAAATTACCTACGAATTGTATAATTTACAAAGAAGGTAAAGAGAAATCTCTAAGTAAGTAATGAGTTGACAAAGACAAACAAAAATGCATCATCCACTTCTTTAACTCCACACGTCTACCACAAGTCACAACCTACCACCAACTTCACCATCAACCCACCCACATTTAAGAAGCAGACAAACTACTTGTTTTAGTTTTTCACACGTCCCGTGTGTTTCTAGTACACAATAAAAAATTGTGATGTAGTAAGTAAGATGCAATTAAAATTGTCTTGCTACACAATCTCCATTTAGCATTAAGTGGATGTATAAGGACAGTGTTTTACCAAAGGCGAATGAGAATAAGAGGAAGTTCTACTTGTACGTGTTCTGTACAGTAGCAAACAGACTTTGATATATTATGTCATTTCGGCGTATTTGTGAACTCAGGTTAGTAAGTGTATACAAATACATGAATTTAATTATGTATTTATTATTTTGTAATGCAATACTTAGAGTATTAACTGAGTACGATGGAATATGCATTGGGAATTGCAGTAGTTTGTATGTAGTAGGGATAATTCGTTTTGAAGAGTTTATACCTACTAGTGTGTCATTGTACTAACGTAAGTGTGAGGTGTGGTTTTCTTGTATAGTGAGTAATATAACAGTATGACTATATAAGTATGTAGGTAAAGAAATTATTGTAATATTCCTTTAATCCAATAAAGGCAGGTTGAACAGGTTTCATCTTCTTGAGAAAATTGGGTGGGCTGGGTTCGGTCAACTAGAGTCAAGGAATATATAGGTAGTTGTTAATTGAAACATTTGGAGAACATTTGGTGAGTTTTTTGTTTGAGTTTCTTCAACCCGACGTTTGGCTGGGCTTGTCAATTGATTTATGTTTTAGTTCAATGTAATTGATTACATACACAGACGATACACTTACAACAAATCAATGTTTTTATCTAAAACTTGTTCAATTATGCAATTGCAATAGTTTCTTCACTTCCCAACCTGTGTGTGTTGTTTGTGTATGTACCTACTGGCACAGTGTTGAAACTTTTCTCGATTTACACTCACGTTACAAAATACAGTTGAATTCACTTACAATATATATTAGATATATGTATGTGTATTCTGTTACAGAGTCTGCACTCAAAAGGTGATATTTGTGCACTTGGACTTGAAGTGTGTAAAAGTTCTTTAGCCTTAGGAATAATTAGTGTACATAATGGATACATACACTGTAAACTTATTTTGCAATTACAAACACAATTATGCTTCATTCATAAATCATTTTCATGACTAACACCGCTATACGTAGTAGTTATTTCCTGCCTGAGCTTGAGCATTGTATACGTTACATACAATCACCCCTCCTATTTATTAAATCGGTTCAGTAGTCAATGGAAAAAGTTTTTGGTCATCTCAAACCATTCATATATAGACGAACTCTAAACCTACATGTATTTGTATACTACTTTTAAGTGCAGGCAATGCTCTACACGTACATGTACTCTACGTATGCATTGTAGGAAACGGGATATGAAGCTTACATATTTTATATGTCGAAAAGTCTGAATGAGTGTAACTAGACCAGACTTAACATCATATCCCGTGTTATGTTGTTGTAGTATACGCTACCTTTACAAATGTGCAAGTTCTGCATTAACAATTTTGGAAGTATTGGGTATATTATTGTGTCTGTGTAAAGTACTTGCTCCAAATCGTTGGGTGGTATAATACGAAACTTCCATGTCTAAGAATAAATGAAACTTGATGTGTAATGTGTAGCTATATTATTATACTAATACACTAAACTAAAAACTACATTTGTTATTCAGTTGTCTCTAGTAGGTTGCCGAACACTTCTGTAATTGCACTACAAATGGCTATGAATTACTTATTCATTTCCTGTAACTAATAATTTTAATAATTGTCTGTAAATCCAGGTGACAGCTTGCAGCATTCAACATTTCTATTCATTATGGTAATTGCTGCTCATCCCTGGCCTACAAAAAGTTGGTTAGGTAGCTATCTAACCCACAATAAATAATCTACTGATTAAGCGATAACGGAGTAACATGCACTCTAATTTATAATAATCACCTGCCTAATAGAAACGTAATAAAGCAATAAATTAACTGTAATGACTATGCTTTGCGCGAATAAATAGATTTCCCAGATACGTACAGAGTAGATTCTAAGAATCTATGGATGAAGCTTCTCATTTAGAATTTCAATAGCAAAGAAAAGAAGGAATAAAATATATAAGTAATTAAATAGGTACCTTTTAGTAAAACGTAGTACTAGTATGTACATGTAATGAAAAAAACATTGATTAATTCTATTTACACAAATTACCCGTGTGTAAAAGTATTCGATACAATTTTCTGTCTCTACAAGTCTACACATATAAACACGTAATTTGACGGAGAGAAAGACGGATTTGTTTGGATATGGAATAGTAAAGAACGTGATGGCGATGATAAATGGAATGCCTTGAAGAAATGAAACCAAAAATTCCAGACGTTGATGATGATTATGATGATGACGGAGAAACATCTAGTAATTTTATATAGCACGAGTTGTATTATAGTTATTACATAAGTGCTGTAGCCCTTGAAACATACAACTATGTAATATCATCTTTTATTCGTATTCGTTTTTCTTACGGTGGAACTGTTGTTGTGATGTAATGTATTAAAATATAACGTGGGAGGTGATAAATACCTATTTGAGAACTGGTGTGTGCATGCAATCTGAAACAATTCATTTCTCTCATCTGTGTGTAGGTGTTGTTTTTTCTCGTTGTGTGCACACTCTTTTCTTTCTGAACACTCTTCTTTCTGATGTAATAGGTCATAATAATAATGGCAAAAATTATTACACTTATAAAGTCTTCCTTTATCGGTACATTGACTTTAACTGACTGACTTGTATGTAATAACTAGTATTAAAACTTTAACGGCTGCACACACACATTTTTTCACAATCTACCCAGCAATCTACTATGTGTATAATACTAAGACAGTTTAAGACTAACACACATGACTAGTATTATAATGTTCTGTCATTTCATTTCTATTTGGGAGAGAAACACGGGTGACAACATGAGGCAGAGACAGGACAGCATGACATGACCTTAAAAAGAACATGTTTTCAACCATTACTGTACTGTATTGTACTGACAATGAGACTTAGTTGTAAAAATGACTCTAGTACTACAACTAACTCTGTAACTACCAGTGCATACTATGTATAGCAATTTCAGCAATACAACTAAATAGTTGTATTGTTGTATCAAACGATATTATACCGCAATACTATCATACAACAATAAGACAACAATAATAATTTGCATTGAATTCTACAAAAAATATTAAAGTAGCCAATTAAATTAGCTTGTATTTAATGAAAGCTTACACTATTAAGTATGTATAATATATTAGTTTGTTGTACAGGTACATCGAAACATAGATTGTGAGTGTTTGAGTGTAAGTTTCGTAAAAAAGCTATAAAGACATATATTATAGTAAAATAGTAATAAGAGAGTCTGAGAGAAGTTACTATTAGTTAAATCGTTAAGTGTTAACTATAAAACTGCATAGTACATCTTGAATCATGGGTCTTTCCTTAATGTGTAGTAGTTGATCACGTTTTAACATAAAGTTTAAGTTATAGTATCATTTGAAAATGCTAACCGGATCAATGGAAAGGCTCTATGTATTTATGCGGCCGAGAATGTCGTGTGTGTGCAATAATATGCAATTGAATGTTACTCGAACGAACCTTCAACTTCGCTCTACACAATTGTTTCAGATAGCATCTCATCTGTCATGACTTTATTTCATTTTCTAACAAGACATACTACAAAAGCATTTTACCAACTTCTACATACTTATAATCTCTTGTGCCTTTTTTCTTATATTAAATTCACTTACACGCGAAACAGGTATAGTATGACTTGAGCTCACTTAAAACCAAGAAAATAACAACATAGAATACAAATACACCGTAGGTGAGTAAGTAAGAAAAGGATTTTGTGGTGTGTTGAGGATATTGAAGTAAATACATGGTATTATGTGAATGAAGATACAGATACACTACAGAAGATAGTAATAGAGTGTGTACAAAAAGTCCTGCTAATAGTAAATGCTATCAGTCATCCATCAGACAACTATTGTTTGCCATATCATATGTATTTGTGGATTGTAGGTAGGTAGGCCATGTCTGCTACTACTTGTAGTGTAAAGTAGTATGTATTTAGTTGGTTTAGTAGTAGTAGTAGTAGTTTTTCTATCAGACCAAATCAACTGTAGCGTGTAACAAAGGGGATGACTCAGTTTTCATGTAAAATTCTCCTTACAACTCTCGTAAACATTGCAGATGGCTAATGAAAGTCAAAGTGAAAAGAGAAATGTCTGTGTGTATTACATTCTCTGCATAATTAATAAGAATTAAACACGATACACAATCAAGTGCAACGAACCACTCATTTTCTTGTACACAGAATTAGTTTCTACAAAAATATTTATATACATACGAGAACATATTAGAGAGTAGTTTATTACACAACACGAACAACCAAATTCTCAACAGCTATGTATGCCAATACCTATGCCAATGATCTTTGCATAAACTGTACGTGTTTCCTTCGTCAATCATACATATTTTTGTCTTCATTTCAGTTTTAAGGCTTTGTTGCTCATTGTTTGAGTTAAATGAATGAATGTCCGTTATTTATTTAGTCATACAATGCAACTTAGTAGCAATATGCAGCAGAATAAATTGGAGTAAAGATAACATTGATAAAATTCATTGATTGATTGACGCAGTGCAAGTTACGTAACACACTAAAGCTTACGTAAACACCTGAAATGCTTAAAAATTGACACTATTTTATACTGTGCATATCTATATCAATAATAGCACAAGTCGAGAACAATGACGTGTGCAAAAAACTGCAGATATTTACAGCGCAATGAATCAAGTGGGTTAAAATTGATATTTTAATTAACTGTTTGATATATACCGATATTTATACCTAGCTATACTCTTTCTATACTATCAAATTAACAAGAATAATTCATACCTACTACTGTTTTATTGATTATGTACACATGACACATAGGGAAGTTATGAAAATAAAACAATATTTTCTTAACCTTTCAATCGGGCCGTACTACTACAAATAGTAGGTATCTCGTAATAATGTGGTGAGTGAATAACCATTTAGAGAATTGGAATTGATTGGTTTTTAGCTGCAATATACACGAAAGTCATTAGGTCATTACAGAAGTATGGTCTAGTACAATATTGCAACCAGAAGTACAAATATGGTTATAAATACTGTAATCTAAAACAAAAATACAAGGAGAATTCTTGTGGAATGTATTGCAACAATGTGTGTGTAGGTATTTGCACAAAAATAAGTCTATTATGGCTGATGTAGTAATGCATGCATGTGCCAATGCCAAACGTGTAGAAAATAATATACAAATGAAGTAGTAAATCCATAGGTAGTTATAAATAGTTTATAATGAATGAATGAATAATAGTAATACAATTTGTAGTGATATAACTAAGTTTACTAGTAGAATCTACATAGTGGAATACGTGTATTATACAAGCATTCCATACACATACAGTACACATAGGAGGAACTCAGAATCTGCATATTGTATATAGAGACATATAAAGTAAATGTATAACGTAAGAGAATACACTACTAGGTAATAAATGCAAGTTGAGTAGGCGGTGCAGATGGATTGCGTTCGAAGTACGAGTGCTCATAGTAAAAGCATTCTGTCATTGAGTGTGTTGTGCAATATGTGTGCAGTAGTAAGTAAGTAATAGCAATACTGTTAAAATTCAATGTTATATATTAATGCACTAAGCCTATGCACCATTACTGGATTACTACAGATATGTATGTAACTACAGTATGTGTAGTATACGTATGAATGTGTCAGTGACCAATTTCCGGTTGTAGATATAGATAGATATGACATCATTTGAAAGCAAACATTCAAACATCACATCATTCATTTGTCTTTTTTCTATCTGTCTTTATAAGGCCATGCAAGACAAACTAGGCAAGGCAAACCTCAGCTTTTGTACTTATTCATATATTAGAAATATACTAGCTATACATGCAATATGCATGCAAATGCAAATGGCATGTCATTTATTGGTTTAAAAAAGCTGTGTTGGCTATACAACACGTGTACATAACTTACTTTTATAATAGGACATAGTATGACACACGGTGTTAAAAAAATTAAATAGTATCTGTTCTGTTTATAGGCAGGTAGGATGCAAATAGTAATAATAATGGCTATTTTCATGATCGTATCAGATACACATAAAAAATCAACGTACTAGCTAATAATTATGGTGTGATGAATACATACGGTAGTGTGTGATTGCTCAATGTTTAAACAAAGCTAAAATACAGATTAGTAAAAGTAGCTATAGGGTTTATTTCATTATTCACGAGCATTCTGTGTCTGAATGAAGCCGTATTATGCAGAAGCTTTGAACTGTGAGCATTACAACTACTGGAACAAAGTATGATGTTAATTTTTACACGTACTGTTCGACAGACACACGTATCTCTATGAGTAAAGCTGTGATTAACTCTTAATCAGCTTTTGATAAGCTTATCAACTAATAAACTATCAGTTCTGGGTAGTTGTAGAGGTATATGTACTCTACTGTACCTATACAAAATCAATTTTTCGGAGAATTGCTGTCAGTGGTATAAATAATTCTTTGTATTTGTACACTGTACTCCTTTTATGCGTACTGGTAACAGGAACTTTCTAAGACCTGGTGTGGATCGATGTATACTTCCTGTAAGTACAAATAATGCAGCACCAGCTTAGTTTTAGTTCATGTTCTGTGCTTCTTCAAGTAACACAACCGTGTTAAATCGATAAGGATGTTTTTCCGATGCTCATTCATTACTTACGCAGGACACTACTGATTAGAAACAGCAAATGCTACCATGAGGAATTAAATTCAAGTACCTACCTATATACGTACTGACTACTAGAAAATTTTATATTTAGATATCCTCCGCTTTTCAAAGAGAAATACCACTTTGACCTTTGATTTACAAAGAAATTCCCGGACAAAGATGTCTTCCTTTTTGTTGCTGAATTTGATTAGAAACACAATAATGATAATACATACTGCACTTATGTGGATTACATTTGTTCTTTAGGTAGGTACTTGCCATATATTTGGTAGCCAATATTAGTTTGCCTTCATACATACAAATAGACACAGAGATTTATTGCAGACAATAATGCTATTATCATATTTATCATTATTATAGATCAGCGAATATATTATTATTATTAGTTGTTATACACATATCGACATACACATGTATTGTATAAGTCTGCTGCTTTATTGGCAGAGTAAAAAGATGGGAGAGGCTGGAAAGAGTAGTGTGATCAAAGATACTTGCACTTGGCATGACTCTCGTGGAAAGACTTAAACAAAGTCACTACATTATATTGACGGGGAAGGAGTATTGTTGTGTCTTGGCATACGAACGATTTTCCGCACTTTTGTTTACTCGTCCTACCCTTTTTACTCGAGAACTTCGCCAGATAGTGTTTCTGAAAAGAACCAATGAACAACTTGGGTTTCCCAGTGGATGGGCAGAAAACGAATTAAGATGAATTCTTCTTTGTTCTCCACACCAGGAACTCATATTATTCTATACTCATTTAGTTTTCCTATCTATACAAGAATACCTACTCATTATTTCATTATGCATCATCGTTACAGTACATACTGCTGTAACCATCACAAACCAATAGTTTTAGTATCTCTAAATATGCAACTAAAATCAAACGAACTATTACAAATAGCACCTATGGTTTTAACACTAGTTATTCAGTGCATAGACATCATTAGAAGAAACTTATAATTAACCGAGCTACTATTTATTTTGCCCAGTTTTTTATTAGTGGAATAATTGCAAGAAAATATTTGTAATTGTCATAATGTTGTTGTGAAGGTTTAGGAGCTATAGATGGGAAAAGCCCATGGATTGCGTTGCCCATCCTTGATATTTTACAGTCTATAGAATAAAGATGAAAAAATGCGTGTATTATTTTGTGGGAAGATGAGACATTATGTTGGATGGGGATGCGGATAAGATCCGGAGAGATGAGGAAAAAGAACAGGGAAGGAAGGATGGAGAGAATCCTCCAGTGTTGACTATGGTGGCTGTAAGTAAGGCCGTGTGGCAGACAGTGCTACATCAGGTTCACCTAAGATAATATGCGACATATTACAAGGTGCTTGAGGACTACTCCTTCCTAGGACTTCCAGACATAGGTGGTAGTAGACTACAAAAACTATCAGATGATATTATAATAGTAGGAGTAAGACTAGGGTTACGGCCATTACAGCACCAGACGAAACGACGAGGACGAACAATTCAACGAACGACCCCGCATCAAAGAACACATTACATACTCTACTATTATTTTATATATAACACGTACCGAATATCTTTTGGTTGTATAGATACACTTAGATGTATATTTAGTGTATGTATGTGTATATATAGAGTTGCAGCACTTTATACAGATAGTATTTCTGTTTTACTCTAGCCAGCATAGCGTATTCCAGCCTTGGTTCCTAATATTCGAAAGTTTAATCCAAGAATGGTGTGTAAGCCGAAATTGTGTGCTGTCATGTCTGTGTCATAAGATCACATCAAACGCTTTCTTTTGCGTGTTGGGAGTGTTGGAAATAGGCTTTGAATTTTCTCCTTTTTCACAAGATCGGAAGTAGAAATGGTTGGAAATTAAGGTTGATCCTTTTTAGGAGGCAGTTTGCACCTGCAAACAACCACGTTTCATGAAAGGATCATTTTACATAAAAACGGTGTTTATGAGCCAAAGTGCTTGACAAGTATCTAAATACAAATAGATAGACATACTACTACTACGATTCTGAGACTGGGAGTATAGTAATAATGTACATAATACATGGACCAGAGTCTGGTTGGTTGTTGGTTGTATTCGTACTAGGAGCATAGTACCATAGGATACTACCGTCTTTCTTTCGGTTGCTAAAAATGAGTGTTGTATAAGTATAAGATAAGTATACACAGGAGAAGAAGAGGAGTTTAGGAGTATGATACTCTGACTACTCCATGGAGTACCAGAAAGGAAAATATATTCGTAACGTCAGTCGGCAGACACTGGTAAATACACCAGCAACCACTACAGCAAGATCCAGTCCTGAAAAGGGAAGCGAAGCCAAGTCAGGGTAAACCAGAGCAGAATTGTGATGGGCTCTTCTTCGTTGGTTCGTCGTTGGTTCGTTCATTCTTTGATGCAGCTTTAGTGTAGTGGAAGTGGAGGAGATGTACTAATAGTTGCATATAGAGAAGAAGAGTAATAAAACCTCCCTTCTCTATACTCTGAGTTCTCAGTCTCGTTTGGTCTGACTTCCCTCGATGGTCTAGACACATATTAGGCAACGTGGGCCGACAGCCCAATTTTTTGGGAATAAAAGGAATAAGGACAAGAGGAAATGCTTCTAGTAGTAACTCTGAACGAAAGCAAGGGATATATAGCAAGAATGCTTGCGTATAATATATCGGTAGTTCACAAGCACAACATATTTACAAATACATCAGCAAATGAATAGGAGGAAAAGGCAAAAGGCACTGTATAAGGTACAGCAGATGCATTCACTGCATCCAACATCTGACAGATCTACCGTAGCGATGCAAAGAGAGACCAAGGCAAGGCAATGCATAAGGAAAATTTGTAAGGTAACACGTCTAACAGCCAATATTGGGGAATGAAACTGCATGACGAGAAGAACGAGGAGGGTTAGCTTATTTGTACACATTTTCAGATTATGAGTAGCCCACAATATTATTAGTAAATGCAAGACTAATACGAGTAATAGTGTCTGGTCTGGTGGATGGATAATATGACGAGTTTTCGTCTGCCCAAATAAAACCCATGCAAGACACAATTTTCTTTTCACACAAAACTATACACCACAACACAACACAAGTACAACCCATTTCTAAAACTATGTATAAGTATATGGGAATTGTTGTAAAGGTATATGTAAGTATGGAGTATAAACTAAGTAATGTCCATATGTGGTTGTTCCAGCCCAGAGCTCTGCCCTAGGATTCAATACGATCAGAAAAATCCGTTGCATTACTGTCAAATGTTGTAGTACTGTGTAGAGTTTACGACCATTACGACTAGATTGGGGCATGGGGTGTCACGACTTCTTTCAAGGTCCATCAGGCAAAAATGAAGTTTTCAGAAAAATAATCAGTTCTTCGTACAGATGCATCGTTCTCTCAAAAGAAAGCTGTACCTATGTACATAGGTATTTGTATGAATAATATTATTCCATGTTCAAGACTCAACATAACTTTTAAGTAGGTATTAATACGGCAAAACTCAAACAGTCCCTTTCATCAACATCCTTTTAGCTACAAATATACAAATAATGATTTTAGAAAAAAACGTACATGCTAATTGTATATTATCGAAGAAAGTCGGATGCAGAACATACGAAATGGTAGGTAGAAGAACGATCATCTTTAATATTATTCATAGCTCGGAAATTTTATTGCTCATTTGTCAGGATTGGCTTAATAGGACTAATATTAAGAGTCTGGGATGTTCATGTTCTTTTTACGTGTATACGTAAAAGGGCTGGGGATTCTTGTGATCTGCATTGCACATTTTGTGTTGTGTTATTTGTCTGTAAGAAAAAAGGAGCGTGCGCTTGTTTTAATATAAAATACAAACAGACAGTAAGGTACAATGTGTATACACAATGATACAGAATTACGATTAAAGAGCTTTTGCCGGTTTGTAATAGTAATGATAGTGTTTTAAAGAGATCCTGGTACGATTATAATTAAATGTGAATACTAATGAAAGACAAAGGGGTAATAATAATATTATAGGATTGCAGTGGACACATGCAATTACACGATACGTTTTGAATTCGCAGAATTTAGCGTGTAAAAATATAATTATTATGTTTATTGTTGACTATAAAGCTGTGTGTAATAACGTTGCTGCTTGTTTCACGCGTTTGTGTCTGAGTCTGGGAGAGCCAACATAATAAGCCAAGGCTCGTAAAGATCTACATAATAATATAATAAGTGAATAGGGAAAATTCCATTTTCGGGAAATACCATTAAAAGGTTGAATAATTCCTGCAATGATGTAGAGGATAACAAGGTTGATGGTTGAGTATACAAAAGGGCATAAAATAGTTACATAAAACTGAAGTGGATTTATGTACAAAGATTACAATAATATTATGAGAATTAGAAGGCTGTGTGCTCTATGTGTTGTAGTGTACAGAGTGTACATGTAGAAAAGGCAATGAAATTTAGACAGAAGGTTCACTATTCGAGAAAAAATGTTTCTGTATATAGGTAGACAGTGTAGTAGTAGTCACACTGTACATGCAGTGTTCTGTCCTGTAGTAAAGTAAGTAGTTTCTGAGCAGTGCACATCGTATCGTGTGGAAAGACTCTGAAATACCGCTTTTGTACAGAGAATGGTTCATGGTAGAGCGAAGTAAAGTGGAGTAAAAAGTGTTCAAGCAGACAGACAGAAAATTGGCAACCAAGGATCAGTCTGGCTCTGACTTGGCTTGGCTGGGTTCTTCCAATTCCAAAATTCACTTGAGTACACTCAGTCTAGGTCTACGACTTCAATCCTCATTTCACTATGCACTACACTACACCACCACCACCACCACCACCACCGCCATACCACTACTACTATTACAAATACACACAGTTTCTCGTCCTACAAACTACACTTCAACTTACAGCACACAATATACATTAACTTATACATAAAAGAATATCCTTTGCATCATATTCTATACACATACCTTCAACTATAATATCTACATGTACCTACACATATCTCCAACACTCTATTCCTACACATACACCTATACACTCTCGTACACTTAGACATACACTCTCACATTACTACAACTTCTCAATGTGAATATATCTATTAAGTGTACTGCTTGTACACTCTTACAATA
>JAQFYB010004562.1:0-15985 GCA_034694085.1 Pogonognathellus longicornis
ATTTAATGCATAGGCGAGTGTGGGAGTTTGAGTAGGGCTAATGCACGTATCGTTACTTATTGAAGACCCTGTATAAGTTACTAGTGGGTTACTGTGTCTCTCATACAAAACATCAAATTAGATAGCTGTCTTGTCCTCTCTTAAATAAAAACTGTATGCAGTCTGAAAATTGAATCAGTTCTTACAGCATGTTTTCATTTCATTTTTGATGCTTCAGGCCCTTTAAGCTCTCCAATGGTATACATGCACACTCAACCACACAATGACAAGAATATTAGTAGTTACAAAAGGCTCTGCTCCCTTCTTACAATTTAGGATCATTTTCTAAGGAAATGACACGTATTTGCAGCATTGTAATATATACATGTAGTATGAGTATATGATAAAGTTAATACATACTTGTATGTTGTGGTTGTATCATATGGTGGTGTACTGTACACAGTGTAGAGTATTACCACAACACTACAAACTCAGTGTTGGTGTAACCGACATACTATAAGTTAAATCAGATTTAAGTTAAAAGAGACTCTGTGAAACACACTGCCATCCATTATGATGTTAAGACAGATCGCATAAAGTTACACAGCATTTGCACCCCAACCACAGTAAAATATACAAATACAAATCTTAAATATAAAATAGTTGACTTACCTCATACTCGAGTCATTTCCACATGGCATAGGCTCGTCTTTCGGAAAGGAAGGATCCCTTGGTGCCCAGTTTTCAGGATTGTGCACCCAACTAAATGATACAAAACTCTTTAAAATATACGTTAAGAAAATGCAAATATGAATAAATCCATAATAAGTACGTAATAAGCATCCATAATCGTACAGTTCATAAATATATAATATGAATTATTTTTCATTACTATACATATCTCGAAATTTTACTGGTTTTGTACGAATGTACATATAAAATAAATTCTCATTTGCAAATACATAGGAGAGGGAAAGCTGATAAGGAAACTAGTCGTAGTACATAGTTGCATCCCTCATACTGTACTCTCGTGCGTTAAACGATTTCATTATTCAGGGACTTTATTGTATATCGCCACAGCAAAGTAAAATTCGTAACTATATTATATGGCTAATGCAAATCCTGGAAAAGTAGTGGAGAATACCTACACAATGTACGTTTGATGATACATATTTATGTCTGCATAATACTTAAGCACATTACTAAGCCTCTTCTTCGTGTAGTAAAATATTAGTTTAGGGTTCAGTTTAGAACGCTAGTGAATAAACGGAAGGGAAGGCTAAGTACCCAAATCCAACATCGATAATAATAATTATTCCTGGTTTTCCCTCAGGGGCTGCACAATATCTACAGTCTGGAGTCACATTGTGTGACGCAACGCAGAAACTAGCAGCAGAAGAAAGTAAGCAATAGAAAAACATTTTATTATAAAATATAACCAACAAAAGGAATGATATCTTTCTTTCGGTTTATTTTATGCAGTGCTATCGTTCCTTCCTTCCTCTACGAACAACGCAGAGAGCTACTACACTTCCCTTCCTACCTACCTGCTGGCTCTTAAAACTAATAGTAGTAAACTCATTTTTGTTGTTTAGTCCCCTTTTTCTGGTTTGACCCAATTTAAAATTCGCGTGTAGTCGGAATAGACACGCACGTAGTTCAGGGCTACTTTACCTTTAGTTTACTTGGCTAAATCAATTTTGCATGCCATGGTTTGCTCCTGCTCTTGTTATTCTCTACCTTTTTACTATAATACATTGAGCTTTCTCCTGCTTATAATACACTTTGCTTTACATTATACATATTATATGCTATACTGCACTAGGACCTACCTACTTATACTCCACTAGTATACCTGTGTATTTGTACAAAACACAAACAGTCAACCAAACCAACTTTAGCTACATAAAACCTATCTGATACTCTCTCTTTTTCTCTCTCCGACTTTCCGGCTTGCTACTATCCTTTCTCCCGTCATTACTTTCCCATTCCCGTGCTTTTCTTTATCTTACTTTTCAGTCTCTCTTGAGTTGTGCTAGCTAAAGCTAGTGGAGCATTCCATTTATTTACTATTGCAAACTACAATATCACAACAAGAAGGAAGGAAGGATAGTCAATACTAAATACAGCTGTATAATATTATACTAAATACCTGCAGTAGTCTATAAAATTGTAGTGGTGCATATAAAGTATAGGTAGTCAGTTAAATGGTGCCGTGTACCGTGCTTTATGTAGGATCGGTACGTAGGCTGTGCTCGGTATTCGTGTGAATAAAACACAACGGTTAAATACGTTGGATATCTACTAATGCTGCATGAAATAAAAGGAATGAGTCTTTAAACGAGCACAGAACCGAGACCATTATTCGGTTCGTTTACTCACAGCAAAGCTGTTGCTTTCTTGGCATGGAAGCGAACAGCCGCTAATAATAATGTTCTTGAGTAACAAAGGTGAGTTTCTACTAACTGAGCTATATCGTACATGTGCTGGATTTATATATTTATATGAAATAGAAACATCTCCATGAATATCATGTTGAGTCTGGTTTGAAGGTAAAAGGTAGAGTATAATATAAGTACATAGTACGTGCGGTGAGGCTCAAGTTTCAAGTAATATGTAGCCTGTCAAAATATGTGCACACGGTTATTAGGGGTGGCCACTACACTTGGAACCAGGACAAGCCAAGTCTTCAAATCAATTAACACTGCGTTGCATGAATAGCGTTGCATTGCATTGGACTGCAGTATTGTACAAGGTAAACTAAATAGTAGCAACATTGTGCTTGGAATTTAATTCATGTGTAGACATTTCTCTTTTTAACAAGACACAACAAGGATAATACGTAATATAGTATTAACGTAACCCTTATGTATTTTGGTTCGAGTTAATTTCAAGAGAACTATGCACGTTAATTGACTTTGTTTGGAGCATTGTGTATAATGTAGTGCTTATATGTAGATGTATGTGTTTAGTGTGCTATTATGCACTATAGCTCTATGGAATTATGGTATGGTGCTAGTGCTACCACTTGGTTTAATGTCATAGGAGACAGACAGTCAACAGCCGTGGGCTTTGCTTTACGGTTACCAGTATAAAATCAGTATACGTGTGCAACTGAAAGCATGTCTATTCATCTTATCAGCCTGGCTAAGCTTTAACTTCACAGTCAAATGAGCAAATGGCAATGAAATTTAAGCTTTACCTTCTGTGCTTTGTTTTGTTGACTGAAGTATACTGCGGAACTTTCTGTGTTGACTTTCTAAGTTGGAGTCATTGTTTGAATTATATACATACATTCAAAAATTAAAATTTTTAACCTTGCAAACATTGCGTTTGTTATGAACATTCATTAGCTAAACCCTAACTGCCAAGCCGCAGTTCCTAACAGTTTACTAGGGTCAGACAAATGTTGACTTACGTAGGTGTAGAGCTCGAATAATTATTATTTGGACCTTATCGGATCGTATGCTCCACAATTTAACCTATACTTTATGGCCTAATTTATCACGAAATTTGGAAATTGTGGGGAGGTTCAGGAATTTAATCATAAGGTTACACATGAAGGAACAAGTAAGAATAATATTATTAATTAAATACTATGTTAATATTTTGCATATTTTAGCTGGGTAATAGTGTAACATACAATTACTTACGTGTGCCACAATTGATCACGAATGGGTTCATGCTCTGTGTCGAAGGATGGCACATCTCCCTTATCTAAAGGGCCGTCTTTGATAAGAACACATTTCTGACGAAGTTTACCCATATACACTTCAAGAGCGAACAGAGCAAATATCATTAGACAGAATAGGGTAAGCGCCATAACTTCCAACAACTGCACCACGGAGCTGAGCAATGCATTTATCATCATACGCAGTCCTGCAAATTCAGTACACGTAAGAATGATGCACACAACTTGATTTACATTTACCTACATTAAACATTCATATTACTGCATCAAACAATCTACATTTAAATGATACGAAACATCAACGATAATTCGTCTATTAACGTATAATGCCAAAATTTCGTTTTATTTGATGACATTTGGGCAAAGCGAGAGGAGCTTTGCCAAGGGATTACTCAAAGGCAATTTATCTCCTTTGTAGACCGCACACCAGCACAGAAACACATGGTGAGCAAATTTTGTATTGATTGATTAGTATAAGGGTTGCTAACACACTAAAAGAAACATAACGTGGCGTAGCACATTAATTTAAATTAACAAAGCTCCGAGTTGGTAATATTCATCAAAATATCTGTATTCGAATTTTAGCAGCAACAGCAGGATTTTGCTGCATTGTAGTTTGTAGTGTAGAAGCAGTAGATTTGAAGTAGTCGTTTCATTGAGCGAAGAAGATATAATAATAATAATAATAATAATAACGCATAAAACACCAACGTATTCACGACGGTAGTCAAAGTTGAAATCTCTCTTTCTCTCTCTCGTTATGTACAAACTAGTAGCTTGTTCCATAACACAAGATATTAGGTTAGCTGCACATACGATAAATTATAATAGAGTGTTCAGTCAGTAGCATTAAAGTGTAGCACACACACATACATAGGTTTGATAGGTACATGGAGACGAGAGGAGAAAGTAGATAATAATAATATGTATGCATGTAAAAGTGGATATGATAGAGATATTTGTTGCTGGTGGAAAAACATGTGCGTAGAGGCATGTATTTATAAACAGACGGTGAATCCAATGAAGACGAGACACGCAAATGGTAAATCAATGGAGAGGTGGTCTGCACACGAGTCTGGGTTAGCTGCACTTAAAACTTTGTTTTCTTCTCACTCGTACAGCCGCAGCTGCTTACTTGCGATGCGAATGCTTTCAAACAGCCACTCACTCACTTCTCCTGCTTCTTGTTCAGTGTAGAAACGATTGAGACGATCACAAACGATACGATACCAAAGGAAATTTGAATTCTTCGCAAAGAAATGAACTAGCCGAAGAAATGAAATGAAAAAACCAACCTGGTAGTATAGATATTGTCTTGACGGCTCGAAGCACTCGAAACGTCCGAAGCACTTGTAAATTATTTGCTTCCTCACTATTTTCATCTTCATTACCACTTGTCATTATTATTGTTATAAATCCTGAGGTGACCACTACAAAATCTAACACATTCCAAGTATTCCTTAAGTACGAATATTTATTAAGAACAAATCCTTTGGCGATTATCTTGAGAATCATCTCTGCAGAATATACGCCGAGAAATACAAATCTGTACAAAGAAATAAATGCATGTTACATACAAAACATTAGATGCAATAGACCAAGATGTGTTGATATAATTATTAAAACTCTTAAAGACTTACTCGATCTGGTCAGTCTCTTTGTCATAAGGTGGTGGAACCTTATTTCCTGCATTGTCAAATTCGTTCGTGGCCATAGCAAGAGTCACACAATTGGCCAGAATTGTCATAATGATCAACATGTCAAAGTAGCGATGAGTGATGATATACACGGCAAGTTTACGGAACGGATTTAAAGGACCAAACACAAGCAAAGAATTGTCGGATGAGAATCGGTACACGTAGTGTTTTTTGAACTTTTTCGAAATCACACAGAACGTCTGCAAATAAACGATAGAAGGAAACAAATCAGCATTTTTTCCATTACATTGACGCTACAAATACAAAATCACTTTAGATTAGACTTTAGTTTTCTCTCACACAACATTACAATGCGATACAAATATACATAACATGGTATTAAACTAATAATAATATCTCTATGTATGTACAATATACATTTTAGCCTTTTCAGTTTGTTTTACTACTACTTGCCCGAGTTTTGCTTGCCTTTTCCATATTCGTTGAGCAAATAGTTTTAAAGTAAACATAATAAATGATCGCTATACGAGAGAAAGTCTCAAGTGAAAATAGGGAAAGCATTGGAGAAACTAGTAACCGGTGCATCAGTGTCAAATGCATAGACAGTACGATAAATATCCGTCTTAGGCTACACTTTTTGAGTACATTCTATCCGTATGCTTAACTTTAGTCGAGTTGAGCCATGTCTTGACTCAAGCAAATACAGAGATACATGCTTTCTTTTACTTTAGTTAACACTTTCAGTAATGTTACTTTCCCTGCTTCCCTGCGTTTACATCGGTTTGCTTCTGCCCCTGCTTTTCCCTGATAGTACACATACACACACATATATACATACTATGTGAACTCAATTGTATACCAGCAAAGCGTAAACCAACTGCAGAGAGACATAGGCCAAACCATGCAAACTATACTGCAACTATACTAAGGCATGTATTATAGAACTCACAACGTTTAGTGCACAACACGGCCTGTGTTTCGAAAATGTACTTACAAACTTGCATTGCTTGCACTACAAGTACGCTACACATTCCGGTCTACAACCCATGTCATACTTGATACAGTTCCACTACATTACATTACAACACTATATGATTATATTATAGTGTACTCTTTGCACTACAAGCAGTACTCGTGGTATAAAGTAGTAGTACATTACTTTATACATTTATACACTCACAGAGAAATAGAGAGGGAGGGAGAAAGAGAGAGATAGGCATTTTACACATAAGCATATAAAACATGACTAGACGAGCAAATCCCACCAACCACGAAAACCTTGTATGAATTCGCTTCATAGAAATGGAGCAAAGCACAGCGGACCCATATGTTTTTCTTTACCTTATTTGCCATTTATGGGAAACAAGTTAGACAAGACACGAAACGTCTGCACTCTCCTGATCTACTCCACTCACTTCACTCTGACTGTGACTCCACTCTCTCTCTCACTCACTCCACATTTCTTGCTTGATTTTATTTTACCATAAGATACTGGTAGAAAAGAGCAGAACGCAGAAACAACTGCAAACTTACTTCTACCACATTCCCTACATGGCACTCCTGCCTTTCTTGCACTTGTACTTTGCTTTTACTTACTTACTCCTACTTATTTAGCTGCTACTACTTGGGCTTACTTAGATCTTAGATCTCTCTTCCCACAGTGTAACTCTGACAAGGCATGAGGGAAACGTCTGCTTTGTTCACCTTCTTAACACACTGCACGACTACCACCACACACACACCACCCTCCTTTCCTCATACATACGACATAATAGCCAAGTCTAACCGAGCTAACACACTTGCTTTATTACTGCCTCAAGAGTAATCCTAACAAACTCAACATTTCCACTTGTATATTTACTCTTTCCGGATATATGTATTATACAAGTGTGTTGGAGTAATCTACAAATATATAAGGTGTGTACATATATGTATAATATGTATATGCATGCGTACATGTGCTCACAATGACTAAGACGCATAGAGAACAACCTATCTTGACAAGATGCGCACCAAACCACACACAACTGCACACATTACCCAACTCAACTAGAAAGCGTTTGCATATGTATAAAAGGTACTGATATATCCAACATGAAAGGATGTGCAGATGTTAGCGGAAGTATTGAAGGGAAACCTTACTAGGTAATTTAGACAAATCACGCTTTTGATGTGGAACCATGCTTGGTTCAAACGAAACAAAAGTTTCAAAAATAATTGCAAGCCACCTAAAGTTGCAATCACAGCTGTGTGCGCAAAATTCATTCGAATGCTCAACTTTCTTTTAAGACAATTCTAGGTTAGAAATATTAATGTGAATTGTAGGCTTAAATCTGAAATTGTTGAAACTCTTTTTACCTATAATAAAAAGAAAGCCAATTCAGATATAAAAAAAATGAAGAACCTACATGGGATATGTAATAATAAAAATGGTGGAATCAATAATTCTTAGGTAGTGTTAAACAAGTTTATGCAAGACCGCTAACAATGCAAGACATGTACAGTACATACAATACTATCCATTTATATTATGGTTGGAAGATGAATCAGAGCAACTGTGGCAGTTTTACTGAAACTTGCTAGACTTGGTTAAAAAGAACATCTTTTCCCAGTCCTTCACTTGCATTCACTACTTAATGCACAGAAAGTTAACTAATCTTAACTTAGCTCTTTCACATTTCCCTTTCTTTTCCGTGGATGGTTTGTACTTGTGCGGTGTATGTACATGTAGACAAAATTAAAAATGTAAAGTCACAGCTTCAGCCTTGAGGAAAGTAGGACGAAGAGTGAGTACTTAGCAAAACAAAGCGTGCTGCTCTATTTCACCACTTTGACTATATATAACATAAACACAAATATTTTTCGTCGGACGTACCTTGCCTAGCAATATGTCAGCATTACTTACTTTTACTTTATGTGAACAGTCGGTAGACACATTAATTATTATTAAAGTTGAGGTTGGGCCTTAAAGGTTCCTTTGACCATTTAACCTTTTCCTTTTAGTTTTCTTGAAAGCCTAACTCCAGTATGTCTATATCTGTCAAGTGTTCTGTTCCACTTACTGTGCGGTGTTTGAAGCAAAGCACTGCGTATATTCAGAAGAGTCTGAATTTTAAAATACGCATAGCTGCGGGGTATATTAATACCTATGCATATGTATGCAGAAATATGCAAGGACCGAAATAATATATGTATACCATACCTACACATACAACATAAGAACGGACTCCATCAAATCATGCAGCCATGCATGTGTTTACATTCAGCAGCAAAGGAATTATAATTCCTAAGAAGATGATGGTAGCAAAACAATGTGTGTTATATATGCATACAACAAGATGTATCTCATGGTTAGAGTTTGTGGGAAAGAAAAAACAGAAGTGTTAGTTGAGTTATGACGTTGGGAGTTAGAGATTTTTGATGACAATGGGAAGCAGTCTTTACGACATTAGGGCGACTTTAGTTGAGGAGAGCAAGAGTTAAGGGAGTGTGTAATGGGATGAAAGACTGACTAAAAAGTCAGCATTAGGGTAAAATAAGATGAAAGAGGAAAATAGGGAGAGGAGTTGCTGGGAAATGGGATTTATCATCATAAGAACTTAAAGTGACTGATGGATGAGGATGAGGAGAAAGGAGAACGTGGAGAATAAGTGAACGAAAGTAAAATAAGGTAAAGATAACGACTTGCGTTGACGATTCGAGACAGAGAGAGGAATACACTGTGAATAGTCAAGTCAACTGAACTGAGCTTAAGCTGTGAAGACAAAGTCCAAAGACTAGTAGTAACTACCAAAGATATGTAGCATAGTGTAGCGTCTGGAATAGGATAATGTAATGTTCGGTGAAATAATACAAGTCTTGGCAACTCTAAAGCTCTCCTCTATCCATATATACAGCATAAGTGTTTGTGCCTTTCTTTACAATCACTTTAAGTCGACAAGGTAATAGGACATCAGTGCGAGAGAAAGAGAAAATCGTGACTTTCAGTGCATTATTTTTCTTTTCTTTCCTCTTCCATCATGTAATAGGATGGCTAAGTTTGGTAATGCACAAAGACTGCCTATCCAGACTGTTTAGTTTAGTCAGCTCAGATCCTTTACTTTCGTTTAAATTCTGTGCATCACATTCACATCTCAGTTCCACCTCAAACTATCTCTTTCTCACCTCTTCGTTTTGTCACGTCTCGTCTAGTCATGTCACATCATATCACCTTACTTACATCCCCATCAACAATGGCTTTGTTCTCTCTCACACTCACACATACACATACACACATAATGTACACCATACGACACAGTATGCACATAACTGAACTAACTCAAGTAAATAGTATAAGCTAATATACAGATATTATTCTATGCTTTTGTTGTATGTTCACTGAATCAACTGTACATACATAATAATATCGTACTTAGATCTTTGTACGTACTACTGTGCACAACACCAGTAGTACACATATACACTACAGATCCTCTCATCCATTTTTTCCATAATAACTATAAAATTTTTACTGGATGTAGCATCTTTTGCCCCTTGGGCTATATAACTGGTAGTTATGTGTGTGGAAGGTAGTTCTTGATAATATAATACACACGTATAGTGTATAGTGGTAGTATGTTAGTTATGTCTACGGTGCTGAATGCTAAACTAACAAAATTGTGTGCAAGTATGTGATATTTTAAGTACGAGCCTAGAGCTAGTACTAGTATCCATGGATGATGTGAGAGAAACGGAGACAAGACACACCCATAAATGGATCAGTGACGATTTCATCATTTTCTCAGCTTATGGGATGCAAACACCTGCAATTTTTTTCCTTTCCCTTCGTACAAAGAAAAGCTACCTATAGAAAAATACACGGAGTACCTATTTACTATGCATGGATATGCTCGACATATATAAAGTTATGTCGGAGGTCGACAACCAAGCCTCGACTGAAGTCAGGAAATCATGTTTGTCAGATTCACATTAGATTTTCTCTCTAGGATGTTCATGTTCATGTAGTAGGTGGTATTATGCTCATAGTTGAAAACACATTGACGGTATTACGTTTAACTCCGTCCGTACGTCTCTTCTTTCTCTCTTACTTTTACTTTGCTAGCAAAATTCTTCTATATAATTTTCACAATGTTCCGACTAACTCCTGTTGGCCCATTCACACGTGCAATTTCACACACAGAAACCAGATTCTCACATTGGCATGTTAAAAAATCAATCTGTTATTATTGGCGTGGAAAGCGCAACAAATATCGAGCTAGAGGGATAAAAGGCGTTTTAAAGATTTAACTAAAGGCCGAAATTCCGAGACTTGTGATGTTCTGGTCGTTATTCTGACCCTTCAGGCTAGACGGTACCTGTCACCCAACAAAAGTTGAAACTAACAAATGCCTCCATATAAAGAAACATCACATGCACGAACAAGAAACCATGAAAATGAACTCCGAATACAGATGTGAATATACACAGCCAATGTGAATAGACAGGGCCGATACACACACAAGTCCAGTCCAATGACCTGCCTGAGACTTTAAATTTATTTCCTTACTTCGTCATCGACACAGACAGCATCTCTTATTTAACTAAGGTGGCACGTCAATTTAATTCTACATCCAAAAAACGTCAACAATACAGTCCTGGTATTTCCTAAATAACATTGCTCGTCGTATGGATTCTTATTCTTTTGCCAATAAGTATGTTATTCTTATTCCCTAGAATCATCTTAGAACCCGAAGAACCACCTATTAGCGCTTTTCTACGACTATTCAAAGAATTTTCCAAAGAATCACCTTCTATGGAAAAAGAAATCTATAGACAAACGCTAACACTGCTACATATGCAAATAGTGGAAGTTGTACACACAACTGGTTGGCAATCTAAAAAGAACGCAATGTGTTTTAATATAAAATAATGTAATGCAGACTGTAATGTAACTGAATCCAGTGCACTGCAGCCAAAGCGGAATAGGGAAAGCCAGAATAAAATAAAGTATATATAGGAATAAAGAAATAGGAAGAGAGAGAGCTGAAGGGAAGAAAGAGGCTTCAAACCCGACGAGCCAGGTAACGCAGTACGTTTTTAGAATTACGAACTAGTGAGAGTCAAGATGGCTTGAGAATGGAATTGGGTCCGGATGGATAAACCTCCCCAAATGGATAGAGAGAATATGAAAAAGGTAGAAATAGAGACGGAGACAGAGAGCATTACTTAGGCGGAGCATTATACAGATATTCCTAGAGGTGGATGAATGACAATGAGAAAATAAGGAAAAAAGTCTGCTCTTATTGTTACTATCACCTACGGCACTCCCTACCTTCTCTAATACTCCTCAGTTTTCCTATCTGTATCTTAGTTTATCGTTAAGAAACGATGGAAAATGCAGTGTACAAATTTATACTTGGAGCATTGTAGGTAGTGTGGATACTAATATAGCAAAAATAGCAAGGCACCTACTCTATCTGTTCAAAAAATACCTTCATAACACAATACGGTGTATTATAGCACAATAGCAGTTTCTTAGTAGGTTAGGTACCTACTATCCCACTTGCTAGCTAGACTCAAGACATGAGAAGAGCAATAGGGGAGGGCACACAAGGCATTTTGTACCACCTTGAGTGTTGTGAATAAAAGACGTAATGTTGCTTTCGACTGAGATGAATTTTAATGCCAGAGCTTCCATTTTCTACTTGTTTTTCCTTCCTGAACTCCAATGCAATGTACGTTCATTTCTTCTCTATAGCCCGTATAAAAACAAAACATTTATACCTATAAAACGTCCACACTGTTTTACTATGAATACACTATTGTACACATGTAACATTACACTAGCACTGCATACTGCCTTGTTGTATATGTGACACTACATAGTACATTATATGTAGTAGTAGGAGTACTCATCTGATATTCGGACTTTCACTCCAAGCTTTTCTTACTTGATTTCTCCACACATACCTATGTGTGTATACACACGGAACGTGTAGAGTGCCAGGAAGTCATCAGAGTATATGTAGTTATACGTAGACTATTGCATTTCCCGTCTATTGGTTATATCATGTTATGTTAAGGTATAAGCTCTGAATTCACAGCACAAAAATATCAACTGCCACATAGATACGTATAATATGTAACAGTGCTCTTTTGCCCTGATGTTGAGTTGACTTGAGTTGACTTCGTTGACTAGTATTCTTGGCCTATGCTGGGTTTGGTTACTTCAGCAAACTCGGCGACTCGTACTCTAACCAAGAGCAAAATAGTCTTCCTCCTTGGGTTTCTGCTGCACAATTTTTATTTTGTTTTTGTCAGCCGAGTTGAAAGCTAAAGAAAAATGAAACGCAGCGGCTCTGACTGTTTTGTTGTGGTCGGAGGTAGTAAAATAAGAAAAAGACTATCCTGCTGACTTTCACACTCCTTCTGTACTTCCACCCTACCAGAAAACTCACAAGCACATACAAGTTAACGTGGACATACCTAATATGTATAGGTAGCTTAGACACCTAAGGTATATATTTGTTCATACTAGCCGTTTAGACTTAAAGCTTGGTACGTAGGGCAGAAAAATGTCTGCACATATCTCTTTCTCTCTTCAGTCCTTGTTCATGTCAAGTGTACACGATATATTTACGTGGATGCTCACGTTTACCAGAGTCAACACTGATATACATAAGTATATCGATAGCTGTGTATACGTGATGTCAGTGTTCGTGCTACATGAATAAAATGGCATTATCCACAGTCTTCTACATTACACAACTAAGCTGAAGTCTACTCCAGTAATCTAATGATCAAAGCAGATATATAGAGTCAGGACAGAAGTACTTACAAGAAATACACACGACCCACTAGAAAACGATACGCCATTACTGAATGGGACACACCGCACACACTACATGCATATCTCGCATACATAAGGGATACAACACAGCACAAAATTCTATACGTCTACAGCCAGGAATTACATTACACATTATTTGTACTGCCCTGCTTTGACATAATATGTCGACAAAAAGACCTGCAGATTTATATTAGTTCTGTGAGTCCCTATACACAAGTGGCTTTTACCTTATAGTATTGTATAGCAACTGTGCTGTACTAATAAAGAATGGTAGACTGATTCTTTTTATACAGGATGTAGATAGGAAGGCATATATGTTTTTAACAGATACTCAAACTACTGTACTCCATCACAATCTCAACCTTCAGTCACACTATGTATTCCAGTCTCACTCTACATATTTGTACTCTACGAAATAAGGATACACATTGGAGTACTTACACAAGAGTGTGCACAATTATAGTGTTTGGTTTAGTCTGTAGGCGAATTTGTTGTACGAAGGGCTTAGAGCCCAGTCTGAGTTGACTTGGGATTTGCTAATGCTAGGGAATGTACCACAGATGCAACGCATTGCACCCGACAGCTGAACATGCCAAAGTCTGCGTCAATCAATGACAGCTAAGCGCCTGTTTCACATCTGTAATAATATCCGCATACGTAGTCTGTCTCGCATATTCGGAGAGAACTTCAAATGCAACAATACATGCGATACTCAACCCCGACTCTTTTTTCAGCATAAATCCAGCACACTACTTGCTGAATTTATGCCGTTTTCGAATATCTCTTGAATACAATAGCTTCAACGTATCAATCTGCATCACAAAGAAGTCGAAGATTTACATTTGGACTGCACCATTTGCATGTCATTTTTTGATCGTCTTAAGTGAAGTTCTAATGCTAATAGTGCTAGTAAGAAAAATGTAGGTTAGCAAAATACTGTCTCCTACACATAAATCGTATAATGTAATAAGTAATTGAACATCTCAACCTGTCGGTTAGTATAAATACAGCAATATCACAAAGTAGACAAAGAAATACGAATAAAAAGTACACTGAATGAGATATAAAAATATTGCCATGTTGCATTTTATGTCATGGAAAACCTTTCCTACGGATTATTGCAGAAATATGACAATAAAATCAATTTATGACACAGACAACCGTCGTCGTTTTTCGTTTGCTACAACTTCATCTAGTCACGGGAACCAACACATTTGTATTCTGATTTTCTCATCTTTTCAACCGTAACAAACAGTTGCTGTGAGCTTATTTGCATATCCCTTCTGTTTCTGTAACGTTTCTTCTTTGCCCCGCTATATTAAATACGAGAACAAACATAATATAACAAAACCAAACCAGATTTGTTCCCTAAAGATGATAAACTTTGTGAATACTAGTATTTACTAGTTTTGTAAACAAAATTTTATTATTATTTAACTTGGTATTACATTATTAGTGAATGCAACTGCACCGGGCATGGCAGGGGCACCCTGTGCCAATGCCGGGATTATTACCATTATGTATGTACAGGTCACCCAATGCTGGCAACAGAGTTTCTAAAATAAGTTTATGAGTTACAGCAATGCAATCCAAGCAGTAGGTTGTAACTGGTAACATAAATATATATTTATGTACCTGATGCGCACAATGTAAGCAGATTATCCATGCATTCTTTATAGATATCGCTTGCGTACAGGGTAGACTTACTAAACCATACCTTTCAACTGAATATGTAAGTAGTTTTAGCTGTACATGGCTATGATATTACAGTACTACATTCGCTCGTGTGTGTAGTAAACACACGAACGATAATATAATGTAGTGCACCAAATAACCACAGCTTAGACGAATAATTCACTTTAATCTATTTCAACGCAACATATAATACTACATACTACATGGAGCACATGGCTAGCTTCAGGAATAATTCATTATGTGGGCCATCGTCATCCTTTTAGCCAAAATGGTTCACTATAGTACTAATGTGCTACAATATTTGCAAATATCAACACAAATGCAATGTCAAAACTCTCAATATATAATACATTGTACATACATTCGGGTACACTTGGATATTAACAAAAAAGGTTTACTGCTTAGTTACTGAGTTTGAATTGAAATAGGGAAAACCGAAAAACTTTACCATGATCAACTTTAGGGCGTTAGCTTAAGTTGAAGAGTGAATGCAGTGATCAGAAATACAAAATCGATACCGATAAGCCCATGATGGTAGTTTCCAATAAGTTACATTACACTTACATAATATACTTACAGTAACAAATGTATTACAAACACTGCAGATGAAAGCACATTACCCATAAATATTTGGCATTGCAGTTAAAAACCTTTAAAATAATTAATGTCAGTGTGTGGGTGGATGTTTTCGGACATTAAAAGGTTATTTTACACACTCCTATAAACTACGATGTTCTTAGAAGGGCTCAGTGACAGTAAACACCAATAATAAGTCTGGATTGCTATAAAATGTGAGAAATAAGGATGGTAGGGTAGGGGAGCTAATAGCCATTAAATAGACGGGTAAAACACCAATGAGCATTTCCATCCAAGGACATACTCGACTCTGACAGGTTCTGGTTTATATCTTCTGTGTACTGCAATGAAACTTGTCACACCACTGCATATTGGATGATGAGATGAGAATTGGAGCGATATCGTTTAATTAATTGCCCGCATAAAATGTCCCAAGGAATAAAAATGCCTTCATACGTGTATTATGCAGATACTACCTACCACCAGCTCAGAAAACCAACCTTACTAAAAGTGGCGGTTGACTATTTTCACACCTCTTATCTTGCGACGCCGGTGGTC